>JACXGK010005671.1:0-32071 GCA_016801125.1 Novumbra hubbsi
GGAGAAAGGAGCTTCAGTTAGATTCAGGCTGGAACACGGAGAGGGAAGGGAGAAAGGAGCTTCAGTTAGATTCAGGCTGGAACACGGAGAGGGAAGGGAGAAAGGAGCTTCAGTTAGATTCAGGCTGGAACACGGAGAGGGAAGGGAGAAAGGAGCTTCAGTTAGATTCAGGCTGGAACACGGAGAGGGAAGGGAGAAATGAGAAGGCAGGAAACAAAGTGGCATATGCTGGGGCAGGATCGAGTCCCAACTGGATCACTATTCTCTTCATCAGAGAAGCCCCGGGTAAAAAGTAGTGCACTGTATTTAGATGAGGGTTACATTTTGGACGCACCCGAGACAGTTTTGGGATTACCCCACAGCACGCTGTATTTCATTCTGGGTAATTTAAAGTAAAACATATGGATGGACAAATCTATTTCAATAAGAGAGAGCTTAATGCTGCGTGGAGGAGGCGGGGTCTAAAGACCACTCTCTGATCCCTCTCCAAGTTCTCCAAATGATTGACAATTGAGTTTGGCAGGCATGTGACCCAGATCCTATTGGTCCCGCGTGTGTATGTGTATGTGTTTGTTGTGTTCTTGTTTGACTGTTTGAGTGAGGACAGAAGGTTCTAGGGTTTTAGGGCTACATGTGGGTTAGTTCAGGGTTAAGGCTATGGTTAGGGGTTAGATATGTTATTTTTATTGGTACTAAATTGTCGGTTCATACTTTGATAGTATGACACACGCGTGTGTGTGCAAGGACGTGGCAGAGTCTCCGGCATGTTGGCTCACTCAGAAGTTCTGTGTGAAAGGATTAACTAACTCCCATTTGGGACGTCGGTGCCTCAGCACAGAAACACACACACATACATCCGTGCACATTCAGATCAGTCTTCATCATTTGGGGAGATGTGATTGGGTAACAGTGTGGAGGGAGCCACCAGCCACTGGACAGGAAGTGAACCGAGCTGGGCTCAGAGGACCGCCCATTCCAATTTTACACACTCTCACACGTCACACACAGATGGAGCTATGTATAACATGCTGGAGCACTAGGCCTGTGGACGTGACAGCTGGGGGGGGGTAATGGAATGAACCACATCTTTATTTACGGAATTCCACTTCTCTGTCTTTTGTGTGTGTGTGTGTGTGTGTGTGTGTGCGTGTGCGTGTGCGTGTGCGTGTGTGTGTGTGTGAGACAGCTAACCGATCGCAGAGTGGGGCACCAAGCTCTCAGACTGGAGATGCCTTGGGGAAGGCTCTTGCATCGGTGAGAAGAAATCACACCCGACCCACGAGGAACAATACACACACACATTTTCTTAAAACATAAACTCAAACACTCTTGGATGTGCTGACGGTCTCTCAATCCGTTGGTTGTTTCAGATCTACTCCCCGGACCACACAAACAACAGCTTCTCATCCAACCCGTCAACCCCCGTCGGGTCTCCTCCATCGCTCACTGGTATGTCTTCCCCCCCCACACTCAACCCCACCACACTGTCTTATGAGGACCACCCCCAGGTCTTCCCCCCCCACACTCAACCCCACCACAATGTCTTATGAGGACCACCCCCAGGTCTTCCCCCCCCACACTCAACCCCACCACACTGTCTTATGAGGACCACCCCCAGGTCTTCCCCCTCCACACTCAACCCCACCACACTGTCTTATGTCGTGGTGCCCTGTGGAGGTCAGCCTCCAAACTAAAAGATATATATTTAGCTTTGAGCCCCCATCTGACTCCTTTAAGGTGAGAATGAGGAAGTGACCTGATTAAACTGGACCATTTAAACTGTCAATCAGGGTCAGCTCTGCGCTCCACGACTGAACACTTTTAAAACTCTTCATCACTTTTAAACCAGGGAGGAATTAGCCTCACCGTCGGCCAGTTCTCGGTAGATCTCTTCCTCCGGGCCTGGTGTCACCTGCTAGCGTTTAGTTCCTCTGCCTGGTTTAGTCCAATCAGTACTACTATTACACCCAGCACAGCAGCACCTGGTAGCATTTAGGACCCCTCCATCCCACTCCAAGCTGCTCCGTGAGTCCAGAGTCCTCCAAGAAGTCTTTAGAGGTGTGACGGCCACCGGTGCTACCAGGGTTTGAATTTCTTCGCGTGACGTCGGCCAAGCTTGTCGCTCGCCTCGTATCACGGTGCATCGCGGCGAAAACCAAAGTAATTGAATCAGGAATGCTAACATGCTGGCTAACATGACATTACTCCCTCCAGTACCCACGGGCTTCAAGTCAATCCTCGTCTCTCCTCCGCTGCTACTTCAGGAACCTTAATATTCTCCTCCCCCCGTCAGTCTCTTTAATTTTTTGGTTTTGCCGTTTGCTATTTTTCCACTAACGATGTAAATGCTCCTCAGAGAGAGAAATGAGTTTCTCGTAATCACTATGTTAAATTCGGCAGTAATTGTCGCTCCGACACGTTTGATTTTTCATATGTACTGACTGATAGAGTTAATTACAAACCCACTTCAGCAAATCATTTCTGAGCAACAGCACTGTGTGTGTGTGTGTGTGTGTGAGAGAAGCATCATGAATTACTAATAAAGTTACTACCAGAAAAAATGCCTTGGTAAAGTAATTGATGTTTATGACTGTGTCAGAGTTATTAGACTTTACAAATTAAAAAAACAACCGTTTTTTAAGCGGACCCATAGCTAATGTGTATTTGCTCATAATGTTTACAGGGAAGATTTATTTGAATTTAATAAAAAGGCGGTTTAATAATTTGTCTCCTAAAAATAAATAGTGTTTTATTTGCACATGAATGTTGGCAGTAATGATCGGCTAATTAACATATTGAAAGGAGACGTGATCATAAAACAAAGGTTGAAGCGTGTTTGGATGTGCGTGTTTGAATGTGCGTACATGAAAGAGTACAAAAAGAAAACAAGATAATTAGGTCTAATCAGCATAATGAGGGAATCTGCCGGCCGAAACACGGAGGGGTCAGACAGGAATAGTGGAAGAGCAGGAGGTCGTTGAATGAACCCTTGGTTTGCTAAACACACACACAGCAACACACACACACACACACATAGCTCTTTAATTGGTCGGTGTAATTTAGCCTGGCTTGAACATTTTGAGAGTCTTTAACAAGGCACCACACCACACACACAGAGACACACACCACACACACACAGAGACACACACCACACACACACCACACACACAGAGACACACACCACACACACACAGAGACACACACCACACACACACCACACACACAGAGACACACACCACACACACACCACACACACAGAGACACACACCACACACACACCACACACACAGAGACACACACCACACACACACAGAGACACACACCACACACACAGAGACACACACCACACACACTAAAGGCATGGCCTTGGTGGCGGTTTTCTTCCAATCAGACGACACTACACAAGGCGAAGGGGAGGTGTTTAGCATCTGCCTATCAAAAGCCTTTGTGTCTTACCTGCTCTCAAGTTCCCCGCTACACACACCTTGACCTTGTACGAACACACACACACACACACTTAATGGTCACATGTGGTAGCGGTCCTGGTTTTCCAGACAAAAGAAGCTTGAGAACAGCAACGCCTGTTTGTTCTTCAGCGTCTCACCAGGGATTCAGATCAGGTCCCACTGAAGACACCAAGCCCTCGTAGCCTGTTTCCAATGTGTAGCAGGGTTTAATGACGCAGGCCATGTATTGAGGCAAACCGTGGAATACCGTGCTATATTGTGGTTAGCGGATCTGGTCCAGGCTTTATGGTATAGCGCATTATAACCAACGGCATATTGATGTTAAGCTAACTCACAAGATGCTGCTGTCGACGTGACAGGTTGTTCTCAATCTGTCCCCCTGTATTCCCTACCAGCTGCCAGTTCTGCTGTTTGGTCCAGGAACGGAGGACAAGGCCCGTCCTCCCCCAACTACGAGGCACCTTTACACTCCCTGGTAAGACTCATGAGATGTCGTAAGACCTACGTAATGCATACATTAGCTGTTATCAATTCATTAGTGGTCCGTAATCGATTTTAAACCCATACTCAACCCCTACACAACACAACTCGTAATTAAGTACAGCCACTCTTCGAAATGCTTCATAAGAAGTATAGAAATGCTTCACAAGGATTATTTAAATGCTCGTTCAGTATGAATATGCTGTAACCACACAATTCATTGTAATAAGTAGTAAGCAGCATCGTCAAAGTCACTGCAAAATATGTCATATATGTAGCCAATTATACCTTACATTTCATAACTGACCCCATGACCCCTAGCCCCAGCCCGACAGCAGCGTCCTGTCAGCATTCATAACGCATTCATAAGCACGTATGTCACCAACGTGACCTCTGACCTTTGCTTCTGCAGCAGAGTCGCATCGAGGACCGCCTTGAGCGTCTGGACGACGCCATCCACGTGCTGCGGAGCCATGCGGTGGGACCCTCCACCGGCATGCCGTCCGGGCACCAGGACATGCACGGCCTGATCGGCACGGCGCACAACGGGGCCATGGGAGGCCTGGGCTCGGGATACGGCTCGGGACTGCTCTCCGGCAACCGCCACTCAATCATGGTAGGAGCCTGACTCCAATCCCTCTAATAGTGACACCAGCTCACCAGTAAGAGTAGCAGCCTCTAATAGTGACACCGGATCACCAGACTCTCTAACAGTCTCTATTAGTGACACCAGGTCACCAGTAACAGCAGCAGCCTCTAATAGTGACACTAGACTCCTTGGCAGCCTCTAATAGTGACACCGGATCACCAGACTCTCTAACAGTCTCTACTAGTGACACCGGATCACCAGTAACAGTAGCAGCCTCTAATAGTGACACTAGACAACTTGGCAGCCTCTAATAGTGACACCGGATCACCAGTAACAGTAGCAGCCTCTCGTAGAGAGACTGATGTTGTGTAAGGAACAAGAGAGGTCTGTAAGGTCCCAGTCAGAACCTCCCCTTTCTCCGGCTGCCGACTGGAGCAGACCAGGACCTCTGGGTTGTTTGACGGAAACCACATGTTGGTGCAATGGGTCTGGTGGAATGTGAGCCATGTTGATGCAATTAGAACAGGAACCGCTTCCCCCCGTCCCCTCACACACACACACACACACACACCACTCCGTCTAAAAAAGAGTCTGGAGAAGTGAGAATGCAATCTTTGGTTTTGTAGGATGGACCTTATTCCCTATGTACTGGTTGTGGGTGGGGTCAGTTACTGGTTGGGGGTGGGGTCAGTTACTGGTTGTGGGTGGGGTCAGTTACTGTTTGTGGGTGGGGTCAGTTACTGTTTGTGGGTGGGGTCAGTTACTGTTTGTGGGTGGGGTCAGTTAGTCTGCAGTAGGTTTCTCAGCAGCCTGGCCACCTCATCAGCCCTCGGACACTGCCCCAGAACCCAGTCCTGTACCCCAACCCTGTTCCCCAGTCCTTTACCCCGACCCTGTTCCCCAGTCCTGTACCCCGACCCTGTTCCCCAGTGCTGTACCCCGACCCTGTTCCCCAGTCCTGTACCCTGACCCTGTTCCCTAGTCCTTTACCCCAACCCTGTTCCCCAGTCCTGTACCCTGACCCTGGTCCACAGAGAAGTGGGGGAAGGAGAGGTGGAAGAGAAGAAACATCAAGGAAGATGTTTGTAATGTTTTCCATATTGACTTTCATTCTCTTTCTTTCGCCATAAAGACTGAGGCAGCTGGAGTATAAATAAGGGGGCGTGACTTTGTCACACACATTCACCTCTCTCTCTCTTTCAGTCACTCTCTCATTCGCTGTCTTTCTCCTTTTTCTCTCATCTTTTCTTTTTCTCCCTCCTTCCAATACTCCTTCCAGTAAAACGTATAAACAGAGAAGGCCATCAGACTCGTACGAGACAGTATCTGGTCCTACAAACACAGGATACATTTCTTCCCCAAACAACTTGTTGAAACAGATTCATGTGTCTTTTTGTCTTTTGTTCATAGTTAAGAGGGTTTACGTGAGAGTGGTTATGTAGTTCTGCAGAGAGGAGGGGGGGCTAGTGAGAGGAATGGAGTGAGAGAGGAATGGAGTGAGAGAGGAATGGAGTGAGAGAGGAATGGAGTGAGAGAGGAATGGAGTGAGAGAGGAATGGAGTGAGAGGGGAATGGAGTGAGAGGGGAATGGAGTGAGAGGGGAATGGAGAGAGAGGGGAATGGAGAGAGAGGGGAATGGAGAGAGAGGGGAATGGAGTGAGAGAGGAATGGAGAGAGAGGGAGAGAGTAATGTAGTGAGGGAGGGAGAGAGAAAATGGAGTGAGAGAGGGAGGGAGAGGAATGGAGTGAGAGAGGGAGGAATGGAGCGAGGGAGGAATGGAGTGAGGGAGGGAGAGACAGCACCTGTGGTCATGACGGCGCTGAGGGAACAGTGTGCAGGGGTCTGACTCAACGCAGAGTGATTAACTCTTTCTCACGCACACCCAGCCAGCTGTGTTGTTCCCAACTGTCTGCTGTGTTCTCCAAGGTTCTGTAGTTGCCTGTGGGGTTCTGTAGTGTTTTCCAATGCTCCGTCGAGACAGTCACTCTCTCTTGGTCCCTGCTGTCAAGGCTTAGGATTGGGGTTGAGGTTTAGGGTGAAGGTTTAGGGTTGAGGTTAGGATGAGGGAGGGACAAGGTTGTGCATCTCCCCAGCATACTTTATCCCATCTAGGGAGTTTATTTTTGTTTCTTTCAGAGTAAGAGCGGGTGCTGCCTGTGCTGAGGTTCTCCACAGCTAATGAGGCTGTGTTCTTGGACTACATACCCAGAGGACTGTGTCCCTGGGTAAACACAGGCAGGCCGTGCTGTGGAGGGGTCCACGCTGGAGGAGTGAGAGGGCACTCGTTTATTAGACTGCGTGGTGTTGTGTCCATTGGTGCCGCCCAGCACATCTGGTTAACCTCTGAATGGCTATCCACATGTCCCAAATGACACCCTATTCCCTGTAGGGCACCGGTCACAGGAGTGCAGGGAACAGGGTCCCGCTCAACGAAGTGCACTATGATAAGGGTTTTGGGGCCGACCCCGTGGTCTGCTACACCACCTGATGGATTTAATGGTGTATTTATTTACCCAAGCACTCGCCTTCTCAAATTAACATATGAATGAAAGACCACATTTTAATGGGGGAGAAAGGGCTAACTTGGGGTGGAGTTTGGGGAGTGAATTTAACATGAAATGGAATGGAACGTTTCTAAGTGATTTGGTGTAGTTGACGAGCCGATGAGAGGCGTTGTTGTTGTGTAGCATGGTGTTAGTGAACGTTGGCCTTAGAACCCTGGCCAGAATCCTGTGGTGGTCCTGACACACACACACACACACACATCACTTCTATTGACTGCAGATCTGTAGTACTTCTGTATAATATATGCAATACAATTTTTTTTACAGAGGGGCATTCCTCTCTGATCAGTAGTATTACCAGGCTAGGTCATGGTAAACCCTAGTGTATTACCAGGCTAGGTCATGGTAAACCCTAGTTTATTACCAGGCTTTGCCATGGTAAACCCTAGTTTATTACCAGGCTAGGTCATGGTAAACCCTAGTTTATTACCAGGCTTTGTCATGGTAAACCCTAGTTTATTACCATGCCAGGTCATGCTTACCCATGGGTAGAAGGCATTGTGATGCATGTGCAAGACAGGGACTCGGTCTCAACACAAACACACGCTCACACACTGGTCCCTATGGGAAACCACTGTAACGTGCCAGGCGTTGTGTCTTTTACACAACTGGTCGGAATGGGAGAGGCACAGGTTGTCTGTAGAGGACTGGGAGAATACCACCCCACTCTCCCGTATTCCTGGAACATTCCCGTCCAACATGCTCCATGTCGTTGAGTGGTGTGTGTCGTGCCAAACCTCGGCAGTTTCAGTTTTAAAGCTCTTCAGTGATGCATATGTTTTCCCTCATTCCTCCAATGATTGATTCATCTCCCATTCCACCCAACCCGTCTCCCAGAGCCAGGCTAAATACACAATCATTACACAGAGAGAGATACACAGGCCAACAGAAATACATTTTAGAATGTCTCAGTAAATTAAATGCTAAGCTCTGTGTAAATCTTCTGAACAGCAGATTGTGTGGTCCAAAGCCATCAGATCATCAGTGGCTTTCGTAAGGAGAGCTGAACTGTCTACCCCCTTTTCCAAGACACAGATCAGTGGCAGCGGTTAGATGCCTCTATGCACTCTGGGTAAAGTCCAACCCTTACATTGTGGAGTAGAGCAGGTTTTATGGAGTGAGGGAGGGACTGGAGGGTTAGAGAGAGCAGGATACAGAATAGATGATGGATGGTGTTGGTGGAAGGAGAGAGGGGGGGTTACCATGAGGTCGTTTTAAACAGGCATATCTAAGACTAGACGAGTCACACTTCTGTTGGACATACACAGTATCTGTCCGTCGTTGTGTCTCCCTTTTTGTCTGTTTGTCTCTCTCTGTCTGTGTGTCTCTCTGTCTGTGTCTCACAGTTGTTGTGTGTCCAAACTCCCCTCAGGTGGAAAGTTCACCCTCACCCCAGAATACACAACGGGGCTTTGTGATGTCACCTTTCCATGGCTGGTCCTCCAGGCTTTTAGTTGGTTCTTCAGCCTGAAAGTCTTTGAGCCAAGACTAACTGTAATCTGCGGTTCAGTGTTTTACAAACATCCATTAGTGTCGTCAGGTAACAGAAAAGCAGTGTGAGCATGTCAATTTTTTCATCACCTTTTAATGACATCCACAGCAGTAGATGTTGAAGCAGTTTAGCTCCTTGTGCTACAGCAGGTTGATAAAGATCCCCGTCAGAGTTGGGCCTCCCCAGAACCTGGTCTGTGCCAACACCACAGTCAGCACTGGTCACAAGCATTACTGTCAAGCAAAGCATCGACTGCAGTCAGTGAGGGCAATAGGGCAGTAGATCAGCTGGCTGTATGTCCATCATGGGCTCCTTGTCAGCTTCTAGACAACTATGTAAATACTCAGCTCACATCCCCGAATCAAATTTACATTTCAAGGAGCATCTAAATATCAAAGGACCTTTAATGTATGGAGGCTCAACTGTGCAGACTGTTCCACACAGACAAGCTGGTTGAGATCTGAGGCTGTCCCACACACAGACAGAATGGTTGAGATCTGAAGCTGTCACACACACAGACAGACTGGTTGAGATCTGAGGCTGTCACACACACAGACAGACTGGTTGAGATCTGAGGCTGTCCCACACAGACAGCCTGGTTGAGATCTGAGGCTGTCACACACACAGACAGACTGGTTGAGATCTGAGGCTGTCACACACACAGACAGACTGGTTGAGATCTGAGGCTGTCCCACACAGACAGGCTGGTTGAGATCTGAGTTGGGATCAGAATGCCACGGATGATGAAAAGAGCATATTCTTCCTAATCTATGTTGTAATCTGGTCTATTTTATGTTTTCGTAATAACACTCACATGAAACCTGAACATCAAGGCTAATCGTCTCCTCTTCTTTGTAAGACATGTGACATGGTTCTGCCTGCCAGCAACCGTAGACTGACCAGCTGTGGAAATGGGGGAGGAGGGGGGAGAGGAGGGGGGAGTGCACAAGGGTAATCTGCTACAAGGACATGATATGAATGTATGAAGGATGTGATGTCATGGGAATGTATGAAGGATGTGATGTCATGGGAATGTATGAAGGATGTGATGTCATGGGAATGTATGAAGGATGTGATGTCATGGGAATGTATGAAGGATGTGATATTCTGGAAATGTATCAAAATATTGTGTTTTCTTTGCTTTGACAGTTGTAGACCCAACAAATTGAAAAAATGTCATTCGTTATTTGTTGCAAATTATTTCTATTATCAACGTTATTGATTAGTTGTTGCTACCCTAACAAACACATTGAAACACACTTATCTCATTGTGAAAAAAAACACATTTTATAAGATATATTACGCAGATATATAATTCATAGTTTCTAATTGCAATTTGCAAGTTACACTTTTTTATCCCAAGATGAAACATTCACACGCGTGTTTCAGCTACCAACCCCTTGACTTAAATGTACAGACCCACGGACAACCTTCTCCTTTGCTCCCCTCATTACTTGTGTGCTCCCCTCTCTCTCCTATGATCCCCTCTCCTTCTGTTCATTCCTGTGCTCCCCTCTCCTCCCGTTTTCTCCTGTGCTGCCCTCTCCTCCTCTTCACTCCCGTGTTGCCTCTCCTCCTGTTCTCTCCTCGTTTGTAAGAAGGCTCAGCCAAGCCTTTATAGAGCTCCCGCTCTTCATTGAATTAACTTCTAAAGGCGCTTCATCTGCACTTCCAAACTCATAGCAGCTGGGATCCCACTGAGCTGAGGGGGGGAGAGAGGAGAGAGTGGAGGAGGAAATAGGAGGAAAGGGAGAGAACCAGAGAGGAAAGAGAGACAGAAGATGCGAATGGGAGGAAAGAGAGACGGATCATTTAGGAGAGCAGTGATCCCTGCTTTGACAATGCAGGCAGAACAAAACGTCTTCTTGTGTGTGTGTGTGTGTGTGTGTGTGTGTGACTGAGTCTGGGTGTGTTCTATGGTTGTTCACAGTGCCTTTAATCTCTGATCCTACTACATCTGTGTGGTTTATGAACTAAATTTATTTTTTTATAAAATGCATCTCAAAATGTATTTTGTGTCTTGATATAACATTAGAAAATAACATAATATTTGAAATGACCGTTAAGGAGAGAAAGAAAATATGTTAAACACAGAACTCAACCAAACCAGTGGGCTTTAAAACATTTTTTAACAGAATTAGAAAAGTAGTTTCCTTATGTCATGCTGTCCTAAGCATGGCTAGCTAGCTCGGCCCATTACTGTAGATATACTGTTAAATACCCTCAGACAACCAGAGATTCTACTGTACCAGCAACCGGCCTGGCTTTCAAAATGGTGCCCTACTCCCTACACACTGCCCCTCCATGTTTGAAGGGAGTGCACTACGTGGGGTACAGAGCACCGTTTGGGACTCGGGGATCATCACAGGGTAATGACAGTACCATTGGCTGTTCGGCCTGTCTGTAATTCCCACATTACCTTGCAAAATGCCTCTCAACTACTGGTTTAAGTGCTTCACTTCGAGTGTTTCCACATGCAGCAGCAGGCCAGCAGGACATTAAGGCTTATTAGAGTGGCTATACACACTCTCTCTCTCTCACACACACACTACCCGCCTTCAAACTGGACCATATGGAAGTTGTGCAGAAATAAAACAACTGAGCTGAGACACAGAGCGGACGCGTAACAGCCACTGTGCTGTGGAAACATTGTCACCCGATAACCTGTTCCATTACATACAGGAACGATATTACACACAAGCACAACCGATGTATTATAAAATGTAATTAACAGGAGTGAGCATATTTTTTTCATTCTTTCAGAATTGTTTATTAATATTGTTTTTGCCGCACATGTTGGTTCGTGAAAAAAGAGAGCCCTCAACAACGGGGTACCGTCAGCCTAGTGTACTGGGTTTCGAGGGGGTACCGTCAACCAACTATCCAGACAAGCATTAACAGCATTAGTGCAGAACCAACATGATGCCATCTGCTTCTGTCTGTCCATAACTCAGATCAACACCCAGCTCCTCTCTGCCTGTAAGAGGCCGTCCTGTTTATAGGACAGACTAACAGGCTGCAGGACAGACTTTTAATATGACCTACCAAGTAACAATCTACATTCTAGGAAGAATTGGGCTCATACATGACTTACTATAACAATGTTTCTCAGCGGGGGCAGTACCGCCACCCAGGGGCCGTTCAGAGGACGACGGGGGGCGCTGGAAGAAATATTTTTATAAGGGGGCCATTGAGGTGCTTTTGGGGGGGGAATACAGCCAGTAACGTTACTGTTAGCTATATGCTTACTGCTCTTAAGGGTACTTATATTGGTTTGGGTTTTGTTGCGAAATTGGTCTTAAATTGAATTCGTATTGGTAATATAAAGCAACATATCAGAAAAATGGCACAAGGATAAAAACAAATTCCTCAATATTCAATTGATTACCTTAGGTATGGCTTTGTGCCTTCTCCCACCAATGCTTCCTATGTATTTATTGTGTTTGGTTTTTCAAGTAAAGCGATGAAACCCTCACGTCTTGTTTAATTAAGATTTGAATGTTAAATTGCTAACTGTTTCTGATTGGCTGCTGTTTGTGATACCTAATTAAAGTTTGAATGTTACATTTCTAGCTGTTCTGATTAGCTGTTGTTACCTAATGTAAGTTGAATGTCAAATTTCGAACGGTTGGATTTTTTTTAAACACCTGTAGATATAATTTCTATTCACATGGCATATTTGTTCCCTGAGAAACTAATACTGATATCTGTTGTTTAATATTCAATGATTTGCTTCTGTGATGATTAGAATAGTAACAACAACAACAATAATAATAATACAAATAATAATAATTAATATTTTGGGGAATTAGCTTATTTGATGGGGGAGGTAAGAGACCTTAATAATGGCTAGGGGGGCGCTAGCCCCGAAAAAGAGAACTACTGTTCTAGAAGATAATGGATCAAGAGGAGTCCAGGGTACAAAGCCAGGAAAAATATGAGAAAACCATCTAATTTTGGCCATATAGTAATAAGATCAGTGGGTAGAAGATAATGTTATGCAGAGAGAATTATTAAGTGTGGCCTCTCTCCAGCTGGAAGAAAGTTGCCTGAGACTCGTCTCTACTCTGCTCCTGACCCAGAAACATTGTTACTTATCCTGAATAATCTGTGTGGCTCGCTACCTCAGGCAGACACATAGAGACAGACACATAGAGACAGACACATAGAGACAGACACATAGAGACAGACACATAGAGACAGACACAGAGAGACAGACACAGAGAGACAGACACAGAGAGACAGACACAGAGAGACAGACACACAGAGACAGACACGCCGAGAGACAGACACAGAGAGACAGACACAGAGAGACAGACACAGAGAGACAGACACAGAGAGACAGACACAGAGAGACAGACACACAGAGACAGACACACAGAGACAGACACACAGAGACAGACACACAGAGACAGACACGCCGAGAGACAGACAGTGTAGTACTGTGACGCTCCATCTTCTTGATTAACAGTGTCACAGCTGACGGGGCCACATCGGTCCCCCATGTCTCCAGCCGCCTGCAAGCACAGCCACCCACATACAACCACCCACCCTCCCCAACTTACCCACGCTCCCCCAATCCGCCCACTCTCCCCCACCTCCCCAATTTACCCACGCTCCCCCAACCCACCCACTCTCCCCCACCTCCCCAACCCACCCATACTCCCCCACCTCCCCCAACCCACCCACCTCCACATTGTAAGTCGCCCCACTCGTCATTCTAATTTGGTGGAGTTTTTAAATATAAAACCTTTATTAAATATGTATGCCAGAACCTTCCATGCCCAGCCAGGATGGTGCCATTTTGCATTTGGGGTTTGTGTTGTGATGAAAGACGAGGAGCAAACAAACACAGCCAGCTTGGAACACCTCCCTCTCCCTCCACCCGTACGCTCCCTGCAAAGCCGCTCGACATTCTCTGATATTTGCATCGAGCAGGCGGGCGTAGCTGACATCTCGAGCTGCGCTGTCACCGGCTTAACTGGAATTACAGACAAGACGGGCGGAGAGAGAGAAAAGAAACAGAGGAGAGAGAGAGGGGGAACAGACAGGTCCTCCGATTGTACGATGTGAAGAGAGAAAGTGAGAAAGATCGAGAGAAAGAGGGAGAGAAGAAAAAAAACTTGTGCCAAATTTCAATTCCTGCTGGATGTAGCGGATCTGTCGAGGGAATTAGGAGCCCCACAATTAAACATATGGGTATTAAGATAATTGTCAGTTGTGTTGGCGGACAGGAAAGCAGACAGATGGATGAGAATCACTGAGCTCTGCCGAGGAGAGCGAGGCTCCCTGTGAAGGAAAGCATTTTGTATTTTACCTGCCTGAACGGATCTGAGCCGCTTCGATATTACTGCAATCCAGGTTTAGGGGGGGGGGTGAAAAGGGAAAGGAAGAGAGAAAAGGAGAGCAAGGAAGGAGGAAGAGTGTGGGAGACAGGGAGGGAACAGGAGGTGGGGGGGGGGTTGGTTGTGTTTCTGTGCGTGATTCACTGGGGGAGGCTGCCCTCTGCAGGTCAACAGCAGTAGTACACATCTGGGGGGAAATGAAACCAGAGAGAGGGAAGGGAAAATGGAAGAAAGAACTCTATTATAAACATTCAATACCCATTGCTTCCTTTAACCTCTATGTCTGGTCTACACAAATCTCTCCCTGATTATCACTGTCAAGAAAACAATTGAAGAATAAACAACAGAAAAAAAAAAAAAACAGTGGTGACAGACGTGTCAGATTCCGAGTATAACATTTAATTTTATTTGAATGTTACTGTATATGAACTAATTGTTTTGGTTTGTCAGATGTGTTTTTATTCTCCTGTGTGTTTCCTGAGTTATGGGCTGTGTGTGGGTGTGTGTGGGTGTGTGCAGTTGTGTGGGGGGGGTGCCTGCGCAGAGGTGTGTGTCCATATTCACACGGCAACGCTTGCGTGACTCATAATGTTTTTCCCCTCTATCCGATTTCCTGTAGGTGGGCCCTCACAGGGAGGACGGAGGAGCCGGCATGCGTGGCAGTCATCCCATCGGGCCGAACCAAGTGTCGCTCCCCCAGCAGTCTGCCACGTCTCCCGACCTCAGCCAGACGGATCCGTACCGGGGTGAGCACCACACTGGGCCGGGTGGGTGGAGGGCGCTGCTCGGCGTGGCGCTGCGGGCACTCTGGGGGGTGGCAAGCATTCCAGGCCTCCCACTGACATCCATTCCGCCCGACTCTGGCCCCCACACCGAGGTCTCCTCACACACATGAGGGGAAATCATACTCTGGCCCCACACCGAGGTCTCCTCACACACACGAGGGGAAATCATACTCTGGCCGCACACTGAGGAAATCCTGGTCTAACATGGTGGTCCAGGAAAATATTAACCCCTTTGTAAACTCAATCATTTTGTTTTAAAAAAGAAAAAGGTTTTACTGTTGATAGGGTAAATGGGTACTATGGGTAATGTGGTAAATAGGGGTACTATGGATAATATGGGTCAGCTAACGTTTCCCAGGTTGTTGTATAAAATTGGGTTTGTGGCATATTCTCCCGATCAAATAACATGGAAACTATAGTCATAGTTTATCTATTAACACATTTTAATTTCTACAAACAAAATCATAAGACAACTTAAAACACGCCAAAGAAAAGGCATTTTCGTAGATTGAATTTCTCCTTTTTAAATGGAGCTAGCCCCACATCTTCGCACCCTGCCAAATAAAGTCAGTGCATTTGGCCCAACTTTAGATGTGTGAGTAATTATGATTTAACAGGGGAAACACAATATATTTAAAATCTGAAAATGTAAAAGGAAATTGTATATAACCGATGTTGTGCAGTGCGAATTAGCCCTGAGGCGTGTTTAAAGACTGGAAATTACTTCCTTGGCATCACAGTTGTCCTGAAGCTGTCGCCAACTGCTCACACACACACACACACACACAGGCTAGTGTGTCTGAGGCCCTCGCCAGCTGCCTAATGGGGTGTTGAACACGATAAAACATTGCAGTGAGAAATGTACTAAAGGAACAGTCCTACGGAATTATTACAAACTGACTGGCATACACACACTCGCGCACACACACACGCTGGCACACACATTTCACAGAGGTTAAGACTCATGGGCATTAAAGGGTTGTTGGCACAGTTTCCGTCACCACGGCAATGCGGCTAGTTCCTCTCCTGACGGCTGGCTGGGTAATACAGGTGTTGGCACGAAATCGGATCTGCTCTTCGCGTGATGACGTTCCCGCTGTGTAAAGAAATGTCAAAACGTGTTTGATGCCCAAAATTCTTCTTGTACTTTGCACTGTGACACTTTTATTTCCTGTATCGACCTCTACAAAAATATTGTTAATTTTTATTTAGATAGCTTCCATTGTGATCGTAGTTTTTTTTTCCTGCTGTAGCACGTCGACTCAATTTACGGTCCTACATCTGTTCTGCTGAAGGCCTATTCCCTATGTAGTGCACGACGTTAGTCTGAGAGTGTGAACGATGGCCAGTGTGTCTTTTTGACTGTCTCTTTTCAGGCTTATTCAATGAGGCTGATGTTGGGGAATTTGCTAATGTTTTTAAGCTAGTATAGCGATTCCGACCTCGACTGTCTTCACACAAAGGGACCAAGGGACTTTGAGCTCCTTGATTGAGGACCATTCATTCCCGCATAGACGGCCGAAACAAGCGGGGGGTTGTGTGCGAGAGGGACCGGGAACTGACATACACACACACTGGGACTGGCAGTGAGATACAGCCCCCTACACACAGGCTGGTAGCAGCAAGGCGGCCATTTTGTTTCCCTTCCTCACAGTGATTGAGCTGTTGAGGGCATTTTGAGTCGGTATGAGGCGCTTCTGTTCTCTTGTTAGTGTGTGTGTGTGTGTGTGTGTGTGTGTGTGAGGGAGAGAGACTGTGGGAACGACATTATGTTGACATGGAATTTGGCACGGGCCCACGAAGTGACGTCCAACACAGGGAGCTGTGTTCTCCAGCTGGAGAGGCCCGGGGTGGGGGGTGTAGCTGGGCATTTTAGGGGTTGAGGGGGGCTTTGGGAAACACCCCTCTTTTGTGTCCGCAGGGCAGACACTGTCTAGCCCCTCCCTTTCTCTTCCCCCCTCCCTCTTCCCCGCCTCCCAAAAGAAAATAGGATGTGTGTGCCTGGTCGCCTTTTTTCGGAAATGCGGACAGGCCAAACACACACACACACACACACACACACTCTTCCAGGGTTTGTGCCGATGTTTGTTTTTCCTCTCGACTCTTAATCCTCTCAGATGATGGAACGATTAAAAAGTAGTCTGTTGGCCCCTTCTGTCGTCGCATTGGCTGGTCCCTCAAATAAGCCTCAAGGGGTTTAATGGACAGGTGACTCCTCAGGGGTGGAGAAAAACATGTGAAACACCTAATTGGCGGAGAGAAACGGGAGACACCTCATTGGTGTAGAAAACTGGAGACCACCTTATTGGTGGAGATTAACAGGTAATCGGTTATAACAATTTAAGTTGACCCAATCTCAATTAACTGCATTGCAATTTCAAATGTATTCTCAACTTAATTTAAGTGGTTGTTGTTTGTGTATCTTTGAAAAAAAACATGTCAAGGCTACTGACTCAAAATATTGTTTTCCACAAAGTTTCACTCCTACAACCAACGCCATGGGTACTTCAGTGACAATAAGGATTCAGGACACCTGTTTAACCGCTCTTCTAAAATACCTCACCCTTTCCTGAGCAGGGCTCTTCACTCCTCTGGGTGTGGGTTCACTCCTCTGGGTGTGGGTTCACTCCTCTGGGTGTGGGTTCACTCCTCTGGGTGTGGGTTCACTCCTCTGGGTGTGGGTTCACTCCTCCAGGTGTTGGTTCACTCCACTGGGTATTGGTTCACTCCACTGAGTGTGGGTAAAATGTTCTGGGTATTGGTTTACTCCTCTGGGTGTGGGTTCACTCCTCTGGGTGTGCGTTCACTCCTCCAGGTGTTGGTTCACTCCTCTGGGTGTGGGTTCACTCCTCTGGGTGTTGGTTCACTCCTCCGGGTGTGGGTTCACTCCTCTGGGTGTGGGTTCACTCCTCCGGGTGTTGGTTCACTCCTCTGGGTGTGGGTTCACTCCTCCGGGTGTGGGTTCACTCCTCTGGGTGTGGGTTCACTCCTCCAGGTGTTGGTTCACTCCTCCAGGTGTTGGTTCACTCCTCTGGGTGTGGGTTCACTCCTCCGGGTGTGGGTTCACTCCTCCTGGTGTAGGTTCAATCCTCCGGGTGTGGGAGGAGTAGTTAGACAACTTGTCACTCAGAGCTCGATAACTCAACACTTTGAACCGTCCAGTTGCAGAGCCTTTTCTACCCCGTGGGCGTGCGTCTAAACCACTCTCCCTCCCTCCTCCCCGTCCCCCTCTGTCCAGCTCTCTCCGGGGGTCTGCAGGGCCAGAGCGCCTCCTCCGTCTCTTCGGAGATCAAGTCCGAGGACGAGGGAGATGAGAACCTGCAGGACGCCAAGTCTCTGGAGGCCAAGAAGGAGGATCCAGACAACAAGGATCTCAAGTCCATTGATAGGTCGAGATCTAGGTAACCGTGTCGACAGCGCTCGCTTCATTTAAATACCGCAAACGGATTTTGATGAAGAGAACGGTGTGCTCAGAGGGACGGCTAAATAAACAACAGGGACTGGGGAACCAGCCCTCTGAAATAAACAACAGTGGCTGGGGAACCAGCCCTCTGAAATAAACAACAGTGGCTGGGGAACCAGCCCTCTGAAATAAACAACAGTGGCTGGGGAACCAGCCCTCTGAAATAAACAACAGTGGCTGGGGAACCAGCCCTCTGAAATAAACAACAGGGACTGGGGAACCAGCGCTCTGAAGAGACTGATCACACAATGAGGAAATACAGAGGTGAAACATTCACGTTTGTTCTGTGTGGTATCAGACGAGTAGATGACTGAAATGGTCACGACAGGCTCGCAACCCAGGGTATTTCATGGTTTTGAGCCGTGGTTTAGCTGCCCCTCACACACAGAGTAGATCCTCCCTTTCTCACTCCCTAAACACACCGGGTGCACACGCATCGCCAGGGTAACCTCTGTGACATCACAACGTTTACGTACCAATCAGACACCAGATCCTAAAGATATGGTAATAAAATGACTACACTGACTTACTCCATAGTGGTGACCTAGCACCCACATAGTGGTGACCTAGCACCCACAGCGAGAAGCTGTTGTTCTGGATGTAGCTGATGATTCAGGGTGTTCGAGACTCATTACATGATGACTAGAACATGAACAGGAAAGGTATTTTCAGATGTTTACAGGTTTCGGCACCAGGGACTCTACATTGTATAATCAGCAGTGCAGTTAATGTGGCTGAGGGTCAAGGATCCCCGACATATACTGTGAACCGTCTGTTGTGCTTTGAAGAATGGTGATCATGGGTAATCATGGGTAAGCATGGAGCTGACCGGTCCCCCTATCGACCCCACAGCAACGCGGATGACGAGGACTTGTCTCCGGAGCAGAAGATCGAGCGCGAGAAGGAGCGCCGGATGGCCAACAACGCCAGGGAACGCCTGCGCGTCCGCGACATCAACGAGGCGTTCAAGGAGTTGGGTCGTATGGTGCAGCTGCACCTGAAGAGCGACAAGCCACAGACCAAACTGCTCATACTGCATCAGGCCGTGGCCGTCATACTGAGTCTGGAGCAGCAAGTCAGAGGCAAGGGCCTGACTACACAGATATACATATATATACACATATATATACACATATATATACACATAGGGCCTGACTACACACAGATATACATATATATACACATATATATACACATAGGGCCTGACTACACACAGATATACATATATATACACATATATATACACATAGGGCCTAACTACACACAGATATACATATATATACACATATATATACAACTAGGCCCTGACTACACACACAGATATACATATATATACACATATATATACACATAGGGCCTGACTACACACAGATATACATATATATACACATAGGGCCTGACTACACACAGATATACATATATATACACATATATATACAACTAGAGCCTGACTACACACACAGATATACATATATATACACATATATATACATACATATACACATAGGGCCTGACTACACGCAGATATACATATATATATATACATAAATATACACATAAAGCCTGACTACACACATATCTACATAAATATACACATAGGGCCTGACTACACACATATATACATAAATATACACACACATATATACATAAATATAAACATAGGGCCTGACTACACACATATATACAAATAGGGCCCGACTACACACATATATACATAAATATACATAAATACACACATATATACATAAATATAAACATAGGGCCTGACTACACACATATATACAAATAGGGCCCGACTACACACATATATACATAAATATACATAAATACACACATATATACATAAATATATACATAAATAAACACATATATATACACATATATACATACATATATACATACATATATAGATAAATATACACATATTTACATATATATAAATATATACCCATACAGGGCCTAACTACACACATATTTACATATATATATCCATATAGGGCCTAACTACACACATATTTACCTATATATAAATATATATCCATATAGGGCCTGACTACACATATATTTACATATATATATAAATAAACATGTATACATAAATATAGTGCCTGAAAGACACACACACCACACACATATATATATATATATATATATATATACACACATTCATATATACGGCTATAAGTATATATACCTTTAGGGCCTGACAGACAAATGCACACACATTCATCAACACAAACACCCACAACACTCCAACAAACACACACACACACTCATCAACACAAACACCCACAACACTCCAACAAACACACACACACACTCATCAACACAAACACCCACAACACTCCAACAAACACACACACACGCAACACGATTTCACTTGCTGCTCCAGGCCTCAGTATGTGGCTCAGTATGTGTGGGTGTGTGTGTGTGTGTGTAGTAGTAGTGGTAGGAGTAGCAGGAACAGAGAAAGGCTTATCAGGAGTAGTAGAAGGAGGAGCAGGACAAGGAGGACCAGGAGTATTAGCGGCAGCAGTAGAAGTGGTAGTAAAAGTAGGAGTAGTAGTACTTTGTGAAATCCATTTTCTAGTACTAGTACTGTTACTATTACTACTGCACACACACACACACACACACACCTACTGAGCCTGGAGCAGCAAATCAGAGGTCAGAGAAAACACACACATCACACACGCATACACACACCAACACACACGAAGGTGCATTATTCTTTAGGCCTGGCTGTGGCTGAATCCTCACTGACGCTCCTGTCCGGCCATCGACGGCACGGTTACCCCCGGCGACGGCCGGACGCGGGCGGGGGTTGGGATTGGCTTAGAGTTGATAATAGACTTAGAGCAATATCTTCTCTGGTCCACATGGTGGCGCTGCTTCTGTCCTTAAACGCTTACATGTCACTGTCTGTGTGGGTTGGCGTGTGCTTGCGCGTGTGTGTGTGTGTACACGTGTGCGTGGTATAGAGCGGAATCTGAATCCCAAGGCAGCGTGTCTGAAGCGGCGTGAGGAGGAGAAAGGCTCGTCGGACGGAGGAGCGGCGCTGTCCCTGAGCGGGGCACACCATGCCATGGGAGAGGCTGCCAACCCAATGGGACAAATGTAAAAAGCCACCCCCCCTAAATGGTCAGAAGATATTCACTTTAAACTAATCTGCTGTGAAAACATGTGTACCATAACTTACCATTAACAAAACAATTTACAAACAAACAAAAAAAATCAAATTTGGGTTGTGAGAGGAAAAGAAAACATTCCAGATCCGATTGCTGAGAAATTTATACAAAACAAGTGAAGAGTAACTAATGCAAGAAAAAATTCTATGTATGAGATATAAAATAATTGTCTTTGATTTAGCATTTAGAATAACCTCTCTGCGTCATTTAAATGGATGGCTCTGTGGTTTCATCCACACTGGCTTCCTATATAAATGACGCACACTGGAAGAGGAAATACAGAACCAACGAGGAGCGGTCAGGATAGTTTCTGATTGAAATTGAACGAGCAGAGTCGCATTGTTTTCTGTGGACGGCATTCTGAAAGCTAAGTAGGGCTGGCTAACTCCACCAACCCTAGAATGAAACAAAACACTGGGTACATTTTAACAACAGATTGGCAGTAAGTGTGCTATAGTGTATGTGTGTGTGTGTGTGAGTGACTTTGCGTACTTGTTTTGTGTTCATTGTGTGACCCTGCGTGCTTCTTTTGTGTTGACTGTGTGTGTTTTGACCGTGTGTGCTTGTTTTGTGTTCATTGTGTGTTGTTGATTTGCTTCAGCTGATCAGGTGAACACCATCTTGCCCGATATGTTTTAATTGGGTTTGACGGTCTGCATAACTGAATTAAGCACACAGTCCCACACAGATAGAGACTGAGGGTGTGACAGCAGCATGAAATACATTTTTATATGTTTATCTCAGTCATGTACCAGACTCTCTTGTAAGGGAAAAAGTATGTAATTTGTTGAACCAGTTGATGAAATGAGTTCACCTAATCTGACCCCAGAGGACTTTGGGAAGAATCAGAATGTGTCAGTACATTTCTTAGATATGGACATAGGTAACCTGTGGTACAGAACATGCTGTTGGAGTTGGATCTGTTCTTTCGACTCGGGTTCAGATGATCCCGTTCTGATAACAGGGGCAGAACAGAAAGGAGTCATTGTGGTTCATCTGTACAGGACTTGTTGCAGCTTCCTCTGAAATCCGAAAAAGCGAATCATTTAGATATTTAAGCAATAAGGCATGAGGGATCTGGTATATTTACCATGACTAAGAGCTTTTCTTAGGTACACATTTACCAGAAAACCCTTTTATAAAGCATTTAGCAACTCAATTAGAGCAGTGACAATTAGGGGTGTGTTTTATAAACCAGGTACATTAAATCCTGAATGCTGATTGGCTGATTGCCATGATATTAGATATGGGTCTCCACAAAGAGCTTTATGTATTTCATTTTGTTTTCTGTTTTTGTGCGTGTATGCCAATTTCTGCTGTCACTGTCTGTTATGTGTGTGTCTTTGTGTCTATCTATGTGTGTGTGTGTGTGTGCGTGTGTGCCACGCTCATGCTGGTGTCTGTGTGTAGGAGATATGGCTGCATGTGTATCTGTAGTAGGTAGTTGTGTGTGTGTGTGTGTGTGTGTGTGTTGTCCAGGTAACAGGTGAGTACAAGAGTCCCCCAGGTGTCCCTAACCCGCCTCTCTTCTCCGATAGGTCGAAGCTCCCGGAGTTCATCAAGATGATGAGTGACCACTTCCTTTGACAACGTTCCCCTATTCCCGGAACCAACCAATCAATCGACTGATCATGTCAATCAACGATTGTTTGATAAAACCATCTGATCTGACCAACTTCTAACCCTGATCACCTATCCTGCGTCTTCTGTAGAAATGAACGAACCGCAAATGTATATTGGCTATGAGAACCGCGTAAAAAAAACACTACAGTTCAAGAGCTGTTTCCTCTTCATCATCTTCTATTCAGCATTCCCAGAAAAAGAAAAAAAAAGTTATTATATATCTTAAAATAAAAATATAAAAGCCACAAAAAATATAAAAGTACAATTGATGCAACTACTCGATGATGGGGGGACTAATTTAAACATATCATTGATGTTTAACAATGTTTAACAATGTTGGAGACTGAGCTGTCACTGAACACAGCCCTCTGAACTGAATGGCAATCTTCTCCACACTGTGGAAACTCTTGAAGTCGTGCCTGAACGCCTCCTTGACGTTTGACGCTAAATATATATATATACATATATACCTATATATATATATATGAAAAATCAATCAGTTGATCTAGAGGGAAGGGGGTATGAAACAAATCTGATAAGTAGAGATTATCTAAAATTTCAAGAAATTGTAATAAAAAAAGAAAATGCAATAATGACAACAAAGTGTACTTCTAATCTAAAAACAGAATAAATTAATTTTAAGATAACACTTTTTTGGGTTAGTATGGCTGTATATTAATAGAACAGAGGAAAGCATGACTACCCCTTATAGCCACTCAAAACCAGCAAACGTCCTGATTCCGATTGAAATGTGTTGTCATTGGCCATTCCTTTGCGTAGGCCGAGCAGATGAGCAAATGGACTCTTGTTATTGGAGGGCAGGCCGTTGGTAGTGTGACTCTTTGTTACTCCATGTTACAAGGCAGATGAAGGATGGATGGAGATCAAGAGAAAATAAAGCAGGCGAGTTGTCTCTCTCCAGGTGGCATTGTTGGTCTAACACTTCCTGATTGGTGATGTCCCTTCCTGGTGGCATTGGAAAGGCACAGCCAGAGGGGATGTATATCCCACAGACCAAGCAGTCATCATTTTATTTACAATCCCCATCTAGCACTTCACACATCCCTGACCCCCTGCCCAGTTCTACTTCCTGCTTCCTGCCCAGCTCTACTTCCTGCCCCACAAACCATTACTACCCATATACCTTAGCCCCTCCTAAGGCCCCAGAGATGCAATTTTAACATTCACTTCTACCAATGTGCCTTTTAGAGTTCATATCATTCAAATGAGAGGAGGAAGACAACGTTATCAGAACTTTTTAGGATGCAAGCTTAGGGAACCATTAGTTATTAGGTCTATGCAGTCAGGTTTTTTCAGACCTGGGAATTTAAAAAACAGTAAAAAGAAAAAAAAGTATTTTTTGGATAAACTGTATTTAATTGTACTGTATGCTTATATGTAATTAGAAGGCGTGTCCCTAAACAGACCTTGTTTTAGTCAGTTTAGCCCCCCGGCAGCCCCAGCACCCCGACTTTCAGACCCCTTCCTATATTACAAGTTGCAGCCTGTTTCCATAGTGAACAACACGTCTGTTAATGAGCCTTGTATTATAGCTCTCAGCTTTTTATCAATATCGGCTTGTCGTGAGCCACTGTAGTCTTTCAGTACAAGTGTGTGGTTGTATGTGTAAAACTGAATTTTTTCTCTTTTTTAATCTTTCTCCTATTCTTTGTCTGTTCTGGTTTCTCTGTCAATGAAAAAAAGTATTAAACCACATCTTGCTGTCGTTTGGAGAATTCGTCAGCAGCTGTTTTTAAACGTGGTTTAAGTTATCAAATTAACTCACAAGGCACTGAAACTGGAAAAAATCTATTTCAAAATCAATATATATAGATGTAAAAATATATACAATATATGAACAAGGAAGGTGCCGTGTTTCTACGGGGAGGTTGTTTGTGGGGTGATTAATTATTTTCTGAGAAATGGGAGTGAGGTTGGAAGAAGACATCTCAGTGTTACTTTAAAGAGACAACTTGTTTTTTCTTCTTAACTGGCGTGCCGTGACATCACATTGACTACGGTAACCCTGACAGGACATAAATGATCGGAGTTCCATCATGCTCCACTCAGTGCTATTCAACTGTCTAAAGGCAACACACATGTAAATTGTATGCAACAAATACAAACTTACCATTATTTTGAAATTGTGTATGTAAAAGTTATATTTTTACATGTAGACTTGTTGTTATTTTGTGTTTAGATAATACGTTGTATCAGTTTTTTGTTAAAAGATGAAAAAGTAAAATTCAGTGTGTGTTGAAAATGTGTCACATCAAAAATGTAGTGAGGTCAAAAGCTTCAATATGATTTTTTTCTTTCTCCGACGTTTTGTTTGTTTATATTTGTAAGGGATGGGGGGGGTGGATTAGACATCAAGAAGGGATATAATATTGTTTTCATACTCCTACTGCTCATTACATTGCCATTTTCAATTGTATTTTTTGAAGAAAATCTGTAAATAGTTCTATAGACAGGGTTCATGTATTTTAGTTAGGGTGGCGGTGATATCTGTCCATGGCTCAGAATGGGAGATTGAGTTGATTGGATCAGGTTGTTTTCTGGTTGTATTTGTCTGTTCAATCTAGCCAGCTGCCAACATTAATTAAAAATCATTGACACTTCTCATATGCGTGTCATGGTTTAGTGTTCAGTTTAGTATTCTTCATTTACTGCCCCGCTGTTGCACCACTGTGGAAGATGGCAGAACTCCATTGTCTGCAGAGAAATACTGTATATTCAAGACAGGTGCTGAACAACTATGAAAGGGTAGAATTCATCTCGATCTAAATACTCAGTCTAAATAATCTGATTGTCAAAAAAAGAGCCCCTTCCATCAGAACATTTGATGTTGATATATTATTGTGGTAATTCTGCAATATTTCTAGCTATTTGCCCAAAAAGACAAGTTATGCGGTTTCAGTGGATTGTTTTCCAGCGAAACAAAACTGTTAGCATCGGACCTATGATACACTTTATTAGTTTGGACCCGTTGTTATAAGTGCAAATATTTGGATTTTGCAAATTTTAATTTGAGTATCAATTCCGAAGGATTGCAATGTCTAAGTTATTATGGTGTAACGTCATGTTCTGTTTGTAGCAAAAAGCAGAAGTATTTAGTTTTTTCTTCCTGGTTGTACATACATTATCATATCATTTCTTAATTGCAGTGATTGAACAATGTGCTTTCTCGTTTACTGCATTACTCTGACCATTTACTGCAATAATGATTTCAGTTACTCTCAGCATTTGTTGTCCACAAGACTTAAGATATATCAATCAAAGATAGTTTGACACATCGGGAAATGTCCTTAAAATTACAAACAAAAAATCACATCATATTGAACAATAATTTTGGAGGTGCATTTCTGGCCAAGAACAAATGTGGCAACCCGGCTCTTTTGATCTTTATATTAACTTTCTGTGATCGTTGTTATTCAATGAAGCGTCATCTTAATCTTTCAGTTCTCTGTTTTCTCTAAAGGGTTTGACATATGCCATGTATTCTATATTCTAATTCATCACACCTGAAACAGACATTTATTAACTATAAAAGCAAGGCCCTTGAGAACTGTTTGTACACTTCAGAAAGGAGCAATGACAAACACAAGCACCAAACAACACTGATATTTGGTAGTATATGATATTTTCTGTTGTGCAAAAGAATGAAAAAAAATACATTTTATACAGATGGTTAACATGGGTGTTGGACGCTGATTTAGCAGAAATCCTTTTAATAAAAATGTTTTATTAAACTAAAACAAATTAAACAATCATAGAGGCCTCTTGTTTTTTAAACTGCTTAAGTACTTATCTTAAAAAAGCAAGGATCCATCACCTTGCATCCACTGCCAGAATACAAACCTGCCAATATAAATAGTATATTAAAGGTATATTTATATAAATTTAATACAACACAGTCAGCACAGTCTCAATCAAGAGTTTAGCCGAAATCATAAGGAACCCTCCTTTCACACCGCTGACAAGAAGGAATATCACACTTTCAAAGTAGAAGTTCACTTCACTGTGCACTTCGGAAGGTTTTACAGTAATAAGGATTTTCATTTGTCTATAGTTAAGCATCTAGCCACCATCCATGGTGACACCTGTCAAACGAATTAATCAAATCACATATGCAATTTGTACATATCCAGTCTTCCGTATGGTTTAGTTACTTTCAACAGAAGTTAGAATACACAGTGATATAGACAGGTTAATGACAGCAGAAACACAGAATGAAAAGTATTACCTACTTGCATCTAAATTATTAAGGGAAAAGCACAACATGTACAGTACAACTAACAGACTGGAAACCCTAAGTAAAAATACTGTCTTGACGTCTCATAGAAATACAACTGTTTTCAACATGGCTTATATTTCTATTAATCTAATAGTTTTTTTCTCATCTGTATAATTTGAGTCATTCTTGTGCAGTGGTTAGTTTAAACATGTTCATTTCAGAGTGTTATAGACTACATTTGTAATGGTGAAAATATATGAACTGTGGCCTTTTTCATTCTTCTTGTTACTTGTGATGCAATTAAAGTGAAGAAAAAAAAAATACAGTAAGCAGAGAATTACCATGAATCAGTGCCTCGCTTTTTGTTATAAAGCTTTTTCTGACTAGTGCTCTTCTGTTATGGAATAGACTGGTACACCCTATAATAATGTAGAGGAACAAAAAAACGAAATTTAGAAGAAAATATATTTGGCTTTTTTTTTTTTTGCAGGGGCAATCCTTTTATACAAGTAATATTAAGGAAATACGATAATAAATTAAATAGAAATTGTCAAAATCTAAATATTCCACTTTGTAGATTTTTTGGAATCATTCAAAGTAAAGGTTTGTTACTTTATTTTACTATTTAAAGATGTTATTTTACCATGTTACTGAGACGAAACTGTATGGTGTTTTTCGTGATGGGCTTCTAGTTGGGTAGAGTGAGGGTCCCATCCAAACCTGCAGCAGTGATTCTAAAGGACATTTTAAAATTAAACGGTTACACTTTCTTTCCAGCGTGTGGCTGAGTGCCTCAAGACCTTTCAATTTCATGTATTTTGGTGCATGTGTTTATGTTTCTTTTTTGTTACTAATGTTTTTAGTTTCTGTTGTATTTTTGTTTTGTTTTATGTTATAATTATTGTTGTTCTTGTTGTTTATTATAACTTTTTTTTATTAGTAGATGTGTCAGAATGGGCGGTGTGCTGGAGTGGTTGTTCTTCAGTCTAACTCGTCTTAGGCCTGTTGCCTATATTGTTTTTCATCCTATTCTATGAAGTCATGTACATGACCGTTCTGTAGCAATAAATGTGCCATTTTTATAACCTAGCGCTTTCATGGGTCTTGCTTTTTTTTATTGACTAATATTATTAAACACACTATAACTTTCCAAGCCTCAAAAAGTTTACTCAAGTTCTGTAATAAATTTGAAATATGTTTTAATTATAGTATCGTTTTTACATTTTAGTTATTTATTTGATTATTTCGTCCAGAGGAACTAGTGTTTACTACCAATGGTAATAAACTAAAAACAACAAAGTTATTATAAATGAGGAGGGAGTATGGATTAGCTGTTTGGAAGCTAGTTATGTTTTTGGATGCCTTGATGTTTGGAAATATAAATACCCTTTTAACAGCTCTAATTTTACAATTTTGTCAATCCAGCAGGTCAGGAAACCCAGCGCCCAACACAGGGCAATGTCTGATTCACTGCCCTGGGGATTTAAACAAGGCAAGAGTGCCTTCCCCCTACTGACCCTACAACAACACTTCCATTACCGTTTGCTTTTCTAGTATAGCATAGGTTTCTCATTATCTGTGACTATGCAGCTTAGTGGTGCATCGTCCCCATTCTACAATGTGTATATTTATAGTTTGATCATCTAAAATATTTTAAATGAACCTCCTAATAGTTTAATCATCTTAAATGCTTGATCGAGTGTGAAGGTGCTTGGTTTGGAGGTTCACTACTTAGTTATCCACCTGCTGTTTGGTCTTAATGGCTTTGCTACCTAGTTGATTGTTCTGCTGTGGTGAGTTGGAAAATTAACACACAGTTTGAATTATTAAACTAATTTGCCGAACAGAGTGAGTACATTTTAAAGAGCCAGTGTAGTCAAAGCATCAATCTCCTTCCTAGAAAATGTCAAGCTAATCATTGGTTTACGCGTCAAAATAAGAGAACCAAATGGTTGTCTTATTAAATAATAAGGATTGTGTCCCCCTCCCCAAAAGCCTTTGCTGCACACCTGACACATTTGATTGTGATCGGTGGTGATGCCCACTGCCTTGGGATCATTTTTAGACTCACTGACTTTTTGGAGGAACTTGGCATATGTAACGGCATGGTCATGTGACCGGAGTGCACCTATAAGATCATAATGGAGACATTGTGATCCTTGAAGCCCATGACCACTAAAACATTTGCAACATTGTTCGAGCACACTCATTACACAGCTACCAGCACCAAGATACAGTCGGATTCGCTGATGCTGTGTTGACGGACATTATTCATAAAAGTGAAATAATTAAATATGTACCTGGGGACTGAATCAGTTCTATTTATGTTACCCTTTTCAAAGCAGATTGCCAGCTTGGCTGATTGCAACGCTTGACTGCCAGGATGAGGGGGATTTTCAGTACAACTCTCATCCATTTGTTTAGTCAGGTTGGTAGATTGTTTTTGTTAAAGTTCAGCTGCCAGATTCTGGCCAGCCATGTTGGGATGCTAGGGATTCCCTATCAAGGCATTTCTTCAGGTATTTCTGCTTTATTGACAGAGACAGTAGGAATAATAGAGAGGCTTTGTTTCTGAAGGGCATCCACGAAACAGCTGACTGCATTCTCATGTGTTCTTATTTGTCCTTTTGTAGCAATGGGATTAACTATGTCACTATTTCTCACAGTCATGACAAGCTCCATAGCAGTATGTTGCATCCTGTCTGTACAGACTGTTGATGTTTATTCCCCATGTTTTTTGCTGCAGCGGGAAACCTATTGAGTGGCAGAGATTTAGGCGGGGCTAACCTATGTGCCGCCCCTGAAACAGATGGGGAGGTCATCATAAACGTTGTATTGTGTCATTTATTGGTCCCTTGTCTTTCCCATTGTACACAGTGATGTGAGGGTTTTTCATGATGGTGCTTTAGTAGTTATGTCCTAGGCTATGTTGTCATTTTAAAGAGAACTTAATTGGCTTACCTGTTCTTAATTGGCTATGACACCTTTAAACCAATTTTCCACACCAACCAACGGGCTTGATCTCCACGAAGCAGGATCAAGAAGTCATCAAACTTGCTTGATTATTCAAAAACCAAAATGTCTAGTTTTCTGAAAAGTGTATTTGACATTGGCATTGTTTAACGTATTTTACACCCAGAAACGTGTGTAAGTGCAACTTTCTTTGTGAACAAGCGAATCCACTGTTGTTGTGGGTTACAAACAGATTACGGTTGAACCCCGGTTTAGCCGGAGTCAGGGAGGAGTCAAAAACGACACCCAGATACAGTGGCCCTTTTGATCCAATGTTGATGTCACGACAGATAGGTAATCCTTCCGTTACATTACATACATGCTTTAGAATGTGTCCATCCAGGTACATAGGGATGACATCCCCTCAATTATACGAATGGCTGTTCCGGGAGGTGAGTCATCTGTCTGGCCATCATGATGGATCAGCGGAAGGATTGACTCCCTCATACTGACTCATCCCATGTAAAATCTACTCCTTCTTGCAATGTGACGTAAATCAGTCAGTTTATTAGTTCCATAAAAAAAAGTTATAATTTTTCATTCTGCATAGTCACCTTTTTAGTGCAGGGTCTTTTAAATATCTGTTTATACCAACGTACCAAGATTGAAAAAAATCTAGTTTTGTGTTTCTATGTATGACAATGTTGAGATACCAGTTTTAATAATATTGATAATATTGATTAATAATATTTGACCAAATATGTTACTTTGTTTTTACAGCCTAATGGGTTTAGAGGAAGAACTATTCATTTGTGGTGAGAGTTAGGACCAGTGTTAGGGATAGGACCAGGGTTAGGGTTAGGACCAGGGTTAGGACCAGGGTTAGGGTTAGGACCAGGGTTAGGGTTAGGACCAGGGTTAGGACCAGGGTTAGGGTTAGGACCAGGGTTAGGACCAGGGTTAGGGTTAGGACCAGGGTTAGGACCAGGGTTAGGGTTAGGACCAGGGTTAGGACCAGGGTTAGGGTTAGGACCAGGGTTAGGGTTAGGGTTAGGACCAGGGTTAGGACCAGTGTTAGGGATAGGACCAGGGTTAGGACCAGGGTTAGCGTTATAGGGTTATGTCAATCACCAAAGGGTTACAATGATACTTCATTTCCTGTAGAATAAAACTGCAGGTTCAGTCAGTGGCACTCCTGTCTCTGGCATGCATTGACACACGCACACACACCCATCACACACGCCTCACGCCCCACAAACACAACTCAGCAAGATGACATACCACATTAATAATGTTGCACTGCAGCCCACCTCAGTCAAACCTCTCCCGGCTGAGCGACGTCACAGATATCTAGTACAATGAGCAGGTCCTGAAGACTCCGGAACGACAGTGGTCCATGTCCGTCTCGGGAACAGTGGGCTGATATGATAGTTTTCTCTCGTTGGATCTCTTGTGATTATTGGATGCATCTTGTCATGTTTTCCTCACTATTGCCACAATAAGAAAATGTTTACTTGCTTAAAAATAAGGAAAGTTGGAACATTTAGCAGCTGAATGTACCCCCGTAACTTCCAAGGTGGGCGTGGCCAGAACACAGAAACCCGGAGTGGGCCCAGAGTGGGGTGTGGCACCCCAGTTCACACCTACAGGAACTACATTAGGATGCCAAGGTTCTGTTTCATGGTTCATGGTTTTGCTATGTCACCCTGGGCTGTGCCCCTCTGCTGATACAAGTTAGGAGTCTTAAAGGGATATCCTGTCAGGCCTGAATGACTGTTTCTACCTCAGGGAGTCTTGAAGGGATATCCTGTCAGGCCTGAATGACTGTTTCTACCTCAGGGAGTCTTGAAGGGATATCCTGTCAGGCCTGAATGACTGTTTCTAC
>JACXGK010005672.1:0-13538 GCA_016801125.1 Novumbra hubbsi
GCCCAGAAAGGCGAACCTGAAAAACTTCCTGTGACGAGGAATTATCGACACATGAAAGTAAGCGTCTTTCAGGTCTATGCTCGTGCAAAAATCGCCTGGAAGGACAGCTTCCAGTAGGCGTTTCGTCGTGAGCATCCGAAAAGACCGTTTCGCAACGCACTTGTTGAGAAGGCGGAGGTCCAAAATTGGCCTCATTCCGGCCGTCTTTTTGGGCACCAGAAAATAGAGGGAATAAAAACCCTCTCTCTTCTGCGCCTCCGGAACTACAGATATCACGCCTTTGAGGCTGAGCTCCTGTATTTCCGCTGACAAGGCTGCCACCTTCTCCGGCGAAGTCATAGTCGTTTTCAACACTCCCGAAAAGGGAGGGGGGGGGTCGACAGAATTGAATTGCGTAACCCTTTCTGATCGTACAATTCAGCCACGCGTTGAGATTGCGTCTCTGACGCCAAGCCCAGTAGTGCTGAGATAACGGAAGAGCCCTCAATTGAGGAGCCTTCCGCAGAAAGGCACTGTACGTGACACTCGCCCTCACCGCCATCTGAGCACTCCCCGACAAGGGGGGCTCGACCCAAGGGGGGCGAAACTCGAAAGGGGGCAGGGAGCACAGGGGTACTAGAAGAAAACCTCCTATTCAACTCACCCAACGTAGTGGGGGTCGATAAGGTTTCTTCTCCCACAAAAAAAAGTCTGTGCTGCGGGTAAGATCTGAGCCTGGGTCCTCAGATTGAGAACCCGGGAGTCTACCCTTCACACCGCTGAAAGTCGATGATGAAATGACGTCATCGCTCAGCGTACAAGACCCGTTGAGCGCTGCCAAGCGACGCCGCTTGATAGCTGGCTCAACCACAGTCCCGTCAACAGATAACAATCTGTCCAAAGTGCGCGCTCGGGAGCCAACTCCCGCGCACGCAACCCGGCACAACCCGTCCGCCGTCTTAGAAGCGGACCTGGTTGAAACCAGCGAGTCTGAGTATTCAGCTCCTGCGATATCGTCAGTCTGAACACCGACTGATGAAAGTTTCCTCTTGTTCCCTTTTCCCGAAAAGGGACGAGAACGCGAGCAACTTTGCACACAGGAAAAAACATCCTCAACTACAGGGCGCCGGCGATAAGGAAAAACCTTCTCGCCAGTGCCACTGCTCATAACCAAAGGTATCTTATTTGTTCCGGCTATTAGAGCCAGCGCGAGATAAGTAGCCAATGGAGTAGCTAAACTGTCCCCACACGGAAAGTGAAGCTTAGGCGTAATTCTAACAGGGACATCAGACCCTTTAGAATGACAGACACGTGAAACAGAATAAAATTTTGCATTTTTATTCTTTGTCAAGGGGGCCATGCCGGCAACAAAGCGCGACACTACCAACTCCTCAGGACTAGGTGCAATTGTGGGGGCTGAGGCGGCGACTGCGCCGTCCTCTGCCGACTCCACGCCTAGTCAACGCTTTCATTTACTCGCCGACCACGGTCCATGTTCGAACTTAGGGGCTAACGTAAACGCACCCGCCCTGCGGGTAGACGTGGTCAGAGTGGGAGCCGGCTGCTGGGTCGCCGCCGAAGCAGCGGTCGCCGTAGCCGAAGTAGCCAACTGCCGACGATGCCGTCGACGAGACGCCGCGCTCTTCGCGGGCTGCGTCGCCGAAGCACGGGAGGGCGGACCTGGACGAGCCGACCGTCCGGCCAGCGGCAGGTGGCGAGACAATTCCGACCTTGCGTTGTCGACTCTCTTAAAAGAGTCGATCGCCGTCGACACCGCCTCACCGAACAGCCCCGTCTGTGTGAGTGGGGCGTTGAGGAGTGGCGCCTTGTCCGCCTCCTTAAGAGACGACAAGGACAGCCACAGGTGACGGTGCGCCACCATGGAAGACGCCATCGACCGGCCCGCGCAAACAGCCTGGGCCTGGTTTAGATGTAAAATGGCCGCCAGCATGCGGGAGATCTCGCCCAACTCAGAAGATGAGGGGGCCGACGCACCCGAAACCATGCTGGCGGCAGCTGATGCCAACAAGGCCACATTGTTGGAAGCCGCCACAGCCTGCGTTCCCAACACGTAGCACTTGTCTAGCATGTGCGCCGTGAAGCGGTCCTTGGACGTAGGAAGCAGAGGTTTCTTATTCTGCCATCCAATCTGGCCCGGCAGAAAATGTGCGGCCAACTCCTGTTCCACAGGGGGCACAGCACGACGAACAGCCTCTTGATGCCCTTCCACCATGGTAAACGGCAGGTAGGACCGTACTGGCGCTTTTGCCAACACCGGAGCCGTCCAGGAACCCTCGACATAGTCCGAAAGCCCTGGCACGTTCGGCGCAGGCGCAGGCGACTCCTTGACCTGTTCAGCCCACGAAGTGTGGGACATGAACGAAATGGCCTTAGGAGGTGGAAGGGGGGGCAGAGGAATCTCCAGCCTCAGCGCTGCCTTCTCAATGACGAACTGGAACTCCATGCGAAGCGGGAACTTAGCCTGTTCGCCATGAGCGGGAACTCCACACTCGAGCGTCTCAGACTCGGTCCTCCCCGACAGGCTCTCGCCACACAACTCCATTCGGAGAGGGGGCGGAGTAACCTGCGTCAACGGAGGGAGAATGTCCTCCAGTTCCAGGACGTCGCCGTCGTTGCCATCCGACCCGCCGCTGGAAGGAGAGGAAAGGACAGCGTCCAAGCTGATCTCCTCCCTGAAAAACTGCAGCCTATCCTGGCGAACAGCCAAGGGTAAGGCTGCGCAGGCGGCACACGCTGGTGCCTCCACAACGCCCTCCCTGGCGTGCCATGGTCCGAGACACAACACACACACCGTGTGTTGGTCTTCCCCGGCGTCCAGAGAGGAGCAGCGGCAGGCGGCTTCAAAAAACTTAATGATGTTGCGATTTCTTAAAGAACAAAATCGCCAGTAGTACATCTATTGTTCAGTCGAAGCTGAAGAAAAATGGGACGTGGTGTGAAGGGCAGACGCTCAGGCAGGTGTGCCCCGATTGGCTGAGCTAGTACATTTTGTTTTCAAGCTGGCCGCTATGCGGCATGGGTAAACCGCTAGAGCTACGCCTCTAGGGGGCGGAGCTCCACGACATATAACTAACATCCACAATCCATAACCATGTATTCGTATTTGAGTTGTTTAGTGCTAAAAGGATGTAGTGAAGGCCCGTGTTGATAGTAAGAGGGTTTGGAAAAGTCAATAGTCACTATAGATTTTTATACACAAGCACATTTTGCCCTGCAATTGTTACGGTTCACTAGGCCCAGTGAAGGTGATAAGGAAACCCTGACTCCCCCTAGTTGGCCGCTAAGCGATTCAGAAGGCCACAAGATTTTCACTCGGGCTGCGTTTATACAATCTGATAGAATCTTTAGGCTTGTGTCATGATGTGTAATGCCTTCGACTCATACTGCACTTATTACCATTGGTAGAAAAAGTAAATTATTAAAGTTTGACGCAATGTATGATCGTACTGACAATAGGCAAGATGTGATCCCTGTTACTGATGGGCCCCACACCCCCTGTCCATGCCTTCTGATGGGGTGGTCCATGTGCCTGTCATTGGGTTTATGGCCATGAGCAGGCCATCTGGGGTTTGTTGTGGGATAATACTTGTGTACTGATTGGCTATTACTTTTGACCCCCTCTTATGTGCTCTGGCAAAAAAGGTTGTGTTCACTTTGTAATCATTGGAGATTACCAGGAGGAGAACATGTTAAAACTGTGATAAATTAACGTTGATGGACTCATGCTAATGAAGTCCACGCTAACAAAATCTCCCATGACTTAAATGGCACATGATTTGGTTGTGAACGGGAATCTAACACCATCCTGAATGACTTTAGTCATTATAGTTTTAGACGCACATGTCATGTCATTCTAACTAATGTAATATACCCTTGAAAGAATGGGTCTTTGTCTAGAATTGGAACGGGTGTTGACTTAATTGCTCCAGCTTTGGAAAAATTGTGATAAGGTTTCTTTGTCTTGAGACTTTGACTGTCAGGAAGACACAGAAGAGCTCATTGTTTCCACAGAAACACATTTTCAAGAAATATAAGACTTGAAACTCACCACATGCCAAATCTGATTTAATTTTGTGTATAAAACTTGATGCAAGTTAATGTTTTGGGGTGGATAATTTTCTATTGCCCTCATATAGACTTTTCATGGCTACATATATAGGTGAGCAAACATTAAGTTGCTCTTTAAATCCATTGTCTGTTGGTCATGTCTGAGAGGATCATGACCACTGCTGGACGACTGCCGTCATCAAAATGACCTGCTGTAGTTCATGACACATTATTTACAGATAAGTCTGTCTCAATTTAGCCATAATGTATTGCAGTTCTGAGCCTTTAGGACAAAGGAATTGTCTGTGGACAATAGTCAGAAGCCTTCACTTTTTAGACCAGGTGACTGGGATTACAACTGATTACAACTGCTAGGAAAAATGATTCAGGGTGAACACGACAGCCTATAATATTCCTTAATGAAATAATTGTATTTTTGTTTACTCTACCAAGGGCATTATTCACTGATTGTAGAAAGCCAACTTTGGAAGTGCCCTTACTGCCCAGTGTGTTGCTGTGAATCTACTTTTTTAGGATTTTTGACAGAAAAGACCCAGCTTCCTGATGCTTCCTCACTTGGGGATCATGTTCATCAGTACATCACTATTAAAAAAGAAAAAACATCTGCTGTATCTCATTCAAAACAACACTGTTCATCCTTTAAAAACAATACTGTACATCATCCAAAACAACATGCAGGCTACCATCTGCTCTAAAATGTGTTCCCTGTACATCCTTAAAAACAAACTTAATACCACCTGTTCAGATGTGTTCATTGTACATGCTTCAAAACAACATTACAGGGTTTTTTTCAAAATGACACATTAACTCTATTGGAGGACAATCCCATGAATTAAGACTTCTTCAAAACAACCCTACCATAATTCTCTGTTAATAACCTGCATTGTGTATAAACCTCACCATTCGTTTTAGAGCTTTGTGTTCATACAAACCCAAGTATTAACCGCACCCATATATAAACCACATTTACCTGGAGAATTATGGCCCATACATACATGGTACATTAATGTTAGACATCTGTCATAGAGCACTACTAAAATGTATTTGTTGAATAAAAGAAAAGAGAATAGATTTTAAGGTGATGCTTTTAGTCTACAAATCACTGAATGGTTATCACTTGAATACTTATCTGATATGTTTGAAGAATATCAACCAAGCAGGCCTCTAAGATCTATGAATTTAGAGTCCAAACTAAACATGACAAAGCGGCATTTAGTAGCTACGTGGCACACAACTGGAACAAGCTACCAGAAGATCTTAGACATGCCCCAAACCTATCCATTTTCAAGTCTGGGTTAAAAACACATGTTTTCACGGGCCTTTGACTGAGGGCTTGACCACACAATGTGCCCTATAGGTTTAATAGATATTTTAATAGCAACATGGAAACCCTATACCAGACTTTTTCATTTTCATTACTTTTTTAAAATCCTTCTTAATTTTCCTTTAATCTGTATTTTTTTACATGTTAAAATGATCCATGTCTGTTTTAATCAATCTGTTAAAATTCTGACCGAAAAGTGGGAAGATGTAAGAGGTTGAATTGTGGAGTCGGTTTGTAAAGCGCATACTCGTAAAAAGGGTGAACGTAAGTAAGATCGCAATGCAATCAGTGTATGAGTGTATTATTGTGAATACACTGGGATGTAAGTGGGCGCGCTGCATCGTGTGAATGATCGACGGATAAAATATCAGTCTGTTTGTATAACGAGACCTGAGTTGCATTGGATGGTTACTGAGTGAATGTGTGGATGGGCGAATAGAGGACAAGTTTTAGATAGACTGTAAAATTTTATTGCTTTTTAATTCTTTTAAAGTTTTTTTATTTGTCTTTTTATTTCTCTTTTAATGTCTTGTCTTGTAAAGCACATTGAATTGCATCTATGTATGAATTGTGCTATATAAATAAACTTGATTGATTGATTGTTTGAAAACCCTTTAAAACCAATTGTATCATATTTGCTACATGAGTTTCTTGAGATCTCTACGTCGTCAAGCAATTCATCTGTGAAAACGTTCACTGGTGTGACCTGTTTTAAAAAATCAACCTTTGTTTGTTAGCCGCATCCATATAGTTTAAGATGTTTTTAAAATCCTTATTCTGTACTTTGTGGAAGCACCTTTGGCACACCAGCATATTCACAAAGGCTTCAAATTGTGTGTCAGAAGAAAAGGGTAGAGAAGATAGGCATTCAAATTAGCATTTTATTGCATGACATAAGTAATTGATACATCAGAAAAGCAGAACTTAATATTTGGTACAGAAACCTGTTTGTTTGCAATTACAGAGATCACGTTTCCTGTAGTTCTTGACCAGGTTTGCACACACTGCAGCAGATTGGGTTCAAATCTGGAGACTGGCTAAGCCACTCCAGGACCTTGAGATGCTTCTTACGGAGCCACTCCTTTGTTGCCCTGGCTGTGTGTTCCGGGTCGTTGTCATGCTGGAAGACCCAGCCACGACCCATCTTCAATGCTCTTACTGAGGGAAGGAGGTTGTTGGCCAAGATCTCGCGATACATGGCCCCATCCATCTTCCCCTCAATGTGGTGCAGTCGTCCTGTCCCCTTTGCAGAAAAGCTTCCCCAAGGAAGGATGTTTCCACCTCCATGCTTCACAGTTGGGATGGGGTTGTACTCATCCTTCTTCTTCCTCCTAACAGGAGTGGAGTTTAGACCAAAAAGCTCTGTTTTTGTCTCATCAGACCACATGACCTTCTCCCATTCCTCCTCTGGATCATCCAGATGGTCATTGGCAAAATTCAGATGGGCCTGGACATGCGCTGGCTTGAGCAGAGGGACCTTGAGTGCGCTGCAGGATTTTAATCCATGACGGCGTAGTGTGTTACTAATGGTTTTCTTTGAGACTATGGTCCCAGCTCTCTTCAGGTCATTGACCAGGTCCTGCCGTGTAGTTCTGGGCTGATCCCTCACCTTCCTTATGATCATTGATGCCCCACGAGGTGAGATCTTGCATGGAGCCCCAGACCAAGGGTGATTGACCGTCATCTTGAACTTCTTCCATTTTCTAATAATTGCGACAACAGTTGTTGCCTTCTCAACAAGCTGCTTGCCTATTGTCCTGTAGCCCATCCCAGCGTTGTGCAGATCTACAATTTTATCTCTGATATCCTTACACAGCTCTCTGGTCTTGGCCATTGTGGAGAGGTTGGAGTCTGTTTAATTGAGTGTGTGGACAGGTGTCTTTTCTACAGGTAACGAGTTCAAACAGGTGCAGTCAATACAGGTAATGAGTGGAGAACAGGAGGGCTACTTAAATGAAACCTATCAGGTCTGTGAGAGCTGGAATTCTTACTGGTTGGTAGGTGATCAAATACTTTTGTCATGCAATAAAATGCAAATTAATTACAAAAAAACCATACAATGTGATTCTCTGGATTTTTGTTTTGGATTCTGTCTCTTACAGTTGAAGTGTACCTATGATAAAAATTACAGACCTCTACATGCTTTGTAAGTAGGAAAACCTGCAAAATCGGCAGTGTATCAAATACTTGTTCTCCCCACTGTTGCCTTATGTCAAGGTGCTCCATCATGCTAGTCCATTGTTTGTCACCAAACTGTTCTTGGATGGTTGGGAGAACTTGCTGTCGGAGGATGTTTTGTTACAATTTTTTATTCATGGCTGCGTTCATAGGCAAAATTGGGAGTGAGCCCACTCTCCTGGCTGAGAAGCAACCCAGCACATGAATGGTCTCAGGATGCTTCACTGTTGGCATGTCTCGGACAAGTCTTTTTCAGATGCCACAAATGATCAGAAAGGGCATTCATCAGAGAAAATTACTTTACACCAGTCCTTGGCAGTCCAATCCCTGTGCCTTTTGCAAAATATCAGTCAGTCCCTATTATTTTTCCTGGAAAGAAGTGGCTTCTTTGCTGCCCTTCTTGACACCAGGCCATCCTTGAAAGGTCTTGGCCTCCCTGTTGCCATTCCTAATCAAGCTCTGCACTGGTGGTTCCTCAATCCCGCAGCTGAATCAACTTTAGGAGACAGTCCTGGAGCTTGCTGGACTTTCTTGGGCTCCCTGAAGCCTTCTTCACAACAATTGAACCTCTCTCCTTGAAGTTTTTGATGATCCGATAAATGGTTGATTTAGGTGCAATCTTACTAATAGCAATAGCCTTGGCTATGAAGCCCTTTTTGTGCAAAACAATAATGACTGCACGTGTTTCCTTGCAGGAAACCATGGTTAACAGAGGAAGAACATGATTTCAAGCCTACTTTTAAAGCTTCCAGTCTGTCATTCTAACTCAATCAGCATGACAGAGTGATCTCCAGCCTTGTGCTCATCAACACTGTGTTAGTGAGAGGATCACTGACATGAAGGACTTTGCAATTAATTGCAATTGATCTGATCACTCTTCATGACATTCTGGAGGATATGCAAATTGCCATCCTTAAAATTGAGGCAGCAAACTTTGTAAACATTTATATTTTTGTCATTCTCAATTCTTTTTGCTATGGCTGAACATGGCGTAGGCTGACTTGATAAATAAAAAAATAGGGGCACAATATAAATACAAATATAAATAAAGATTTTCAAAATAAGTATTTTTCATGTTTACATGTGTATCAGTGGAGACAATCTGAACATTATTTGTGTTGTTTTGGATCAGTGATAACCAGCAGGCCTTCAGCAACTGGATACATGTCCTGGCTGAGTGAGAATTTGGCTCCATGTACTGGGCCGTTTTAGCTACCGGCTCGAGGGCCTTGAGGTTGTGTGGCATTGCTGCCAATTAAGTCAGAAGGCTCTGGAAGTGGTAGAATTTCTAGGGGACCCAGGAAGTCCAATCTTCTTTATTTTCTTTGTGAATAGAACCTCTGTTGTGGACACTTGACAAAGCTCTTGATGTTGATTGACATTACACGTCTTTGGCTATGTGAACCCAAAGGAACTAAGAACTAATCATTAGAAAGACTACAGAAAAACTGCACTAAAGTTAAAGTACTGTTATTTCTGTTAAAGTACTGTTAATTCAATTGATTGGGAATTATTTTTAAAAAGGCACACATTTGTCTATATTAGGTTACATACTTCACACCAAGAGCATAGGGATGCCTCTAAACCGCAGACTACTCAGGATTGAGGGTGAACTGTGAAAAATACAGAGGTCCCTTAAAAAAGTATCCAGAGAGATTAGGAACTCAGTCTGGGGTGAACATTTATCAGCACAACAACTAGAAACACACTGGAATGGCTTTGGGACACAACTATGAATGTGGAAAAACTGAAGAATTCTGAATACTTTCCAAAGGCAATGTAAATTTAAAATGCTATTTATAGCATACCTTATAGATAGAACTACCTTTCGCTGCAAAATCAGTCTTAGACTTTTAAGGTAGGTATTCACCCCCTTTGCACACTGTTTGTGGACCAGAATGTCTAAAGCAGTGGTTCTCAACCCATTCCTCAGGGAACCCCGCCAGTCCGGGTATTTGAACTACCCTTTAGCTAGCACACATAATCCTCGAGCCCTTGATTAGTGTATCTGCTGTGCTTGTTCAGGGCTGCAGCTAAGAAGTGGAATGTCTGGGGTTCCCTGAGTAATGGGTTGAGAACCACTGGTCTAAAGAGTGCTGCAGATTTATTTGGCTAGCACATGGAGGTCTGTGCGATGCTCCAAGGATATGCCTACCCAGACCATCACTGACCCACCACCAAACCGGTCATGCTGGATAATGTTGCAGGCAGCATATGTTCACCACGGCATCTCCAGACTCTTTCACGTCTGTCAGCTGTGCTCAGTGTGAACCTGCTCTCATCTGTAAAGAGAACAGGCTGCCATGTGTACTCAGGCAAATGCCAATTGAGCTGCAAGGTGCTGGTCCTACTAGAGGACGTTGGGCCCTCGTGCCACCCTCATGGAATCTGTTTTGGTCTGGCACACCAGTAGCCTGCTGAAGGTCATATGGTAGGGCTCTGGCAGTGCTCCTCCTGTTCCTCCTTGCACAACGGAGTAGATACTGCTGCAAGGTGGCCCTTCTACAGCCCAGTCCTGCTCTCCTCGTGTAACAGCTCATCTCCTGCTATCTCCTCCATCATCTTGAGACAGTACTGGGAGACAAAGCAAGCCTTCTTGCAAAATAAAGTATGGTTGTGCCATCCTAATGGCGCTGGACTACCTGTGTAACCTAAATGGGCTGCATGTTCTGCCTCATGCTACCAGTAGTGGCAAGGACACTAGCAAAACGCAAAACTAGAGAAGAATCAGTCAGGAAGGATAAGGAGAGAGCAATTGTCTGTGGCCACCTCCTGCAAATACCACTTTTTTGGGGGGTTGTCCTGCTGTTGCCTCTCCAGTACACCCATTTTCAAACTTCATCTGTATTCTGTACTACTTGGTATTTTACCTGGGTATCAAAAAAATAATCTTGTAACAATGTCTGATGTTAGAATACATGGGAATGATTATATCATGTTATAAGTGCTGATTATCTTCAGGTATTAGTTCCTAATGAATAAAAGATGGATTGGTACAGAACATTTTTTTATTCAGGTTTACATTGATGCTTTCTCTAGACATCTACGCTACAATATTATAGTCATAAATGCTAAAACATTTCCAGATTCTAGCCTCTATAGGAACAAATTGAATTCTACCTAAGGGTGACCATTTTACCTTAAACACCTACGTTTTATTCCTTCATACACATTGCCAAGGTTTAACAACTGACCATTTGTACTATGTTTTGATACAATGTGCCTGAATGACCACAACATAACAGACATGTCTGAGGCAGCAGTAGGTCATTCAAAAGAAAACATAAGCTAATACAAATCCAACACAAGCTAATACAAACGCAACATATGCAAATACAATTTAAATATGCCAGTTAGAGCAGGTCATAAAACAGCTTCAAGTTTTTACCTTTAGAGTTCTATTCAGTTTAGATTGTCTGACATGCGATTAATAATATATTATAATTTCAGATGCAAGAAAATATAGACTACTGATTGCAATATAGCCCTCATCTCAAACACCAAAACCACATACTGTAATACATTGTATGGTGTTTTCATTACCAGCGGTCCCTCCAGAACAGGCAATAATTTAGTTCGTTCTAATCATATTGGATGTGTGAGTTGGGTTACATTACCAAACACATGTTGCTTCAGACTTCTAACATGCAAATGCAAGTTGAAGCTAAAAAGCTCTCAAGAGATTTACTTTGCATTCTCAATACGTCTGCAAGTAGGTGTGAACTTCCACTGACTTCTGAAAACATGCACAGCCATATCAGCATACTCTGACAAATGTTACCAGTACAGCATTGCAGAGAAGCATTAAAATCATATGACGTATTTTCTTGGACAGCAGTCATTTTGTATGGAAAATCCACCCATGCTCTGGAAAAAATAAAATACTTTCTTATCTATGTAAAAAAAGGTGAATTGAGGCATAATGTACATATGTAAAGGCCCCAATTACTACCTCTATACAGAGAATGGCCCAGGACATCACATGTTGACGTTGGAGGAACAACACGCTGATCAATGTCACGGTAAAGCATGAGGCTACAGGAGACTGCAGGCCCGATACATGGTCATTCCAGAGGTGGACGTTACTTGCAGGGAGACGCTCTCATTGGCCGAGATGAAGAGGACGTTGCCCCGCCTCATGCGGATGTCAGAGAGGGCGGCGTCGGAGGTGGCAGTGGCCTCGCCCTCGGTCACCAGCACGATGCTGGCACAGTCCACCGGGGCCACAGTGTACTGCTTGATCAAGGCTGGCACCTGGAGGGACAAGAACACATGTAAGAGGACAGAGGAACTAGGGAGAAGGAAACACAGGAACACGAAGAGATGATTACAACGGAGGACCATGAGGAGGCCAATTCCTGTAAAAGACATCTAATAAGAGGGTGCATCCTTTAAAAGGAGGCAAATGAGACGTGACTTGTATAACTTGAGCACCAATAAGGGCTTGTTTGAATTAGCACAAACTGTGTTTCCAGGGCCCGTCTGCTCATCATTTGCTATTACCAAGCCAATTTCACAGGTGCACTGGAGAGGCCACAGCAAGACAACCCCAAAAACTGAATAGTTTTGCAGATGGTGGCCACAGCAAATCGCACTCTCCTTATCCTTCCTGACTGATTGTTCTCAAGTTCTAGTCCTTGGTACCGGCAGTCCATTCAGGTTGCACAGGTAGTCCAGCTCCTACAGGAAGGTGCATCCATACCTGCTGTCACAAGAAGGTTTGCAGTGTCTCCCAGAACAGAGTGTGGGGGAGCACTTCCAGGGCCATACATAATGATCTCCAGAGGGCTACTGGTGTGAATGATTCTGACCAAATGGTCACAAACAGACTCCATGAGGGCAACCAGAGAGCCCAAGATCCTTTAGTGGGACCTCTGCTCACAGCCCGGCACAGTGGAGCTCCATTAGCATACATCAGAGAACACCAGAATTGGCAGGTCCGCCATTGGTGAGAGCAAGTTCACACTGAAAAATTGTGACAGACATAAGAGTCTGGAGATGCCGTGGTGATCGTTTTGCTGCCTGCAACATCATTCAGCATGATTGGTTTGGCGGTAGGTCAATTAAGGTCTGGGGAGGTAGATCTTCGGTGGATTGCACAGACCTCCACGTGCTAGCCGACACTACCCAGTACTGTTAGGTACCAGCATGAAATCCTCAGACATTACACTAGTATAGTGGGCCCTGGGTTTCTCCTGGTGTTGAACAATGCCTGGCCTCATGTACCCCCGACCTGAATCCAACTGGGGACCTCTGGGACGTTATGAATCAGTGCATCCTATTGCCGCCAAGTAGCGCCACCTGATGCCCTGATCCAGGTCTGGGAGGAGATCCCCCAGGAGCATGCGTACAAGGATGTTGGGGGAAGACACAGAGTTGTTGTGATCAACACAATATGGAATAGCCGGTGAATGTTTACTGTGCTGTAATTTGCTGTGAGTTCAAATCCAGCCCTCAATCGGTTTGTGATTTGAGTTACCAGTTTGTCAAATTACACAATGTACAGTGAAGATTATGATGTTTAATACCAGAGACCCGATGTGTGATTAATTTGGACCCTTCATTTGTTTGCAGCTATGTATTTTTACCAAAACCACAGACTTCCCCCCCCACCAATTAAACCAGAAAATATGCACTACACTGACTGAAATACCACCGACTAGAATCCTTTAGTAGGTACAGAGAAACAATTCACGACAACACCCCAGAAGAGAGAACTCTTTAATTCCAGAAGAATTGAGGACCACTGAGAAGGCAGAAGGATCATCACCTGTATCCTCATGACGGTGAAGTCAGGAACAGGCGGATCATACAGCTGGACATAGGGGTCCGAGGGATCCTGGCTGGATGGGAAGATCTTGGTGCTGGCTGCCGCAGGGCTGTAATTCAGCATCTCACACAAGGTGTTGACATCAATGAACTTGGGCGTCAGCCCTGCACGCACAGTGTTGTCTGAGCAGGCCATGCA
>JACXGK010005672.1:13638-32224 GCA_016801125.1 Novumbra hubbsi
ATGCAGTCTGAAGAGACAGGAGGAGAGAATGTGTGTCAGGCCTGCCCTCAATGCAGTCTGAAGAGACAGGAGGAGAGAATGTGTCAGGCCTGCACTGGATGGAGTCTAAAGAGATAGGAGAGAGAGAATGTGTGTCAGGCCTGCACTCGATGCAGTCTGAAGAGACAGGAGGAGAGAATGTGTGTCAGGCCTACCCTGGATGGAGTCTAAAGAGATAGGAGAGAGAGAATGTGTGTCAGGCCTGCACTGGATGGAGTCTAAAGAGATAGGAGAGAGAGAGAATGTGTGTCAGGCCTGCATTGGATGCAGTCTAAAGAGACAGGAGAGAGAGAATGTTTGTCAGGCCTGCATTGGATGTAGTCTAAAGAGACAGGAGAGAGATAATGTGTGAGAGTATGTCAGATTTGAAATATATTTGCATTTTGACATTTAGCAGTAATTGTCTTCATATGTACACTTCAACTATGACAGATTTTTTTTTTTTTTTTTAATCCAGAAAATCACATTGTAGGATTTTTTATGAATTTAATTGCAAATTATGGTGGAAAATAAGTATTTGGTCAATAACAAAAGTTTATCTCAATACTTTGTTGTATACCCTTTGTTGGCAATGACAGAGGTCAAACGTTTTCTGTAAGTCTTCACAAGGTTGTCACACACTGTTGCTGGTATTTTTGCCCATTCCTCCATGCAGATCTCCTCTAGAGCAGTGATGTTTTGGGGCTGTTGCTGGGCAACACAAACTTTCAACTCCCTCCAAAGATTTTCTATGGGGTTGAGATCTGAAGACTGGCTAGGCCACTCCAGGACCCTGAAATGCTGTGTGGGCGGTGTGTTTGGGATCATTGTCATGCTGAAAGACCCAGCCACGTTTCATCTTCAATGCCCTAGCTGATGGAAGGAGGTTTTTACTCAAAATCTCACGATACATGGCCCCATTAATTCTGTCCTTTACACGGATCAGTCGTCCTGGTCCCTTTGCAGAAAAACAGCCCCAAAGCATGATGTTTCCACCCCCATGCTTCACAGTAGGTATGGTGTTCTTTGGATGCAACTCTGCATTCTTTGTCCTCCAAACATGACGAATTGAGTTTTTACCATTTTGGTTTTATCTGACCATATGACATTCTCCTGACAATCTTCTTCTGGATCATCCAAATGCTCTCTAGCGAACTTCAGACGGGCCTGGACATGTACTGGCTTCAGCAGGGGGACACGTCTGGCACTGCAGGATTTGAGTCCCTGGCGGCGTAGTGTGTTACTGATGGAAGGCTTTGTTACTTTGGTCTCAGCTCTCTGCAGGTCATTCACTAGGTCCCCCCGTGTGGTTCTGGGATTTTTGCTCCCCACGGGAGCATTTTGACCCCACAGGGTGAGATCTTGCGTGGAGCCCCAGATCAAGGGAGATTATCAGTGGTCTTCCATTTCCTAAGAATTGCTCCCCCAGTTGATTTCTTCACACCAAGCTGCTTACCTATTGCAGATTCAGTCTTCCCAGCCTGGTGCAGGTCTACAATTTTGTTTCTGGTGTCCTTTGACAGCTCTTTGGTCTTGGCCATAGTGGAGTTTGGAGTGTGACTGTTTCAGGTTGTGGACAGGTGTCTTTTATACTGATAACAATTTCAAACAGATGCCATTAATACAGGTAACGAGTGAGGGACAGAGGACCCTCTTAAAGGAGAAGTTACAGGTCTGCGAGAGCCAGAAATCTTGCTTGTTTGTAGGTGACCAAATACTTATTTTCCACCATAATTTGCAAAAAAAAAATCATAAAAAATCCTACAATGTGATTTTCTGGATTTTTTTTCATTTTGTCTGTCATAGTTGAAGTGTACCTGTGATGAAGATTACAGGCCTCTCTCATCTTTTTCAGTGGGAGAACTTGCACAATCGCTGGCTGACTAAATACTTTTTTGCCCCGCCGTACAATACATGCAGTTGCCTTTTAACAAGGTGACTGGTTGAACCCTGACCTCCGTTAAGGTAAGCGTGCGGTTCATTGGCGCCAAGGAACATGGCGCTGCCAGGCTCCAACAGTACGCGGTTCAGGAAGTAGATGGAGAAACAGCCGATGTCCCCTGGATACTGGGAGTGGAGCCGAAGCAACAGATCCCCGTTACTGCCCGACGTGTCTCTCCCGGCAGCAGCTGATTGGATGATACCAGGTACAACAGGTCAGGTTAAGGTCAAGCAATGAATAGGGGAGGAGATTGTGGGGGGGTTTTACCGAAAACAAAAACAAGGTTCTAATTTGGGAAGTCGCCCCCAGTGTGTTTTGAGTGTGCTTGGTGAGAACTAGAGGGTCAGTCCTAGGGTCAGCTTGGTCTTTAAGATCATGGTGAATGAAACGAAGCAGACAGATACTAGATCAGCACTCCCAAGATGGAAAGTGGTTTAAGGACCAGGTGAGAGAGACTTCATCTCAGCAAGACAAACACATACAAATGAAGGTCAGATTGGCCACCGTGCAAGACACTTTTTTCCAGGTAAATTGACATTTGCATCAACTACTGTAGTGCATTTGGGCTGAATTGTCTTGCTCAGGGACGATAGATTTGACAGATTCATCACCGCTGCCTTTTCTTATGTTCAAGCAGACACTCAATGCCATTGTCCTTCGACAACATGACTGAGCATTATGTTGTAAAAATACACATTCCAAGAAGTACATAATTTATGCCTACATTACTGCTCATAAACCATTGATTCAATAAAGTATGATCCTAGCCTGGTACCAGAGCGTTGTGCTTTCAGGCCAACAAACTTGTATGGTCTTTCGAGAAAGGACATCATTTTCATGTCAACACCCATAAAGCACAAGCTAGTTCGGAGTCACAAAAAATCAAGACATTATGTTGTTCACCTTCCTCGGAGACTCTTTTGACCAGCATGTTTAGCTGGTCCACAAACATCTTTTTCTCACAGTTCATCAGACGGGTGAAGCACTTCTTGAGCGCCAGCGAGATGCGGCAGGCATCCCCAACACTGCTCTGCAGCTCCTCTGCTGCCCCGTTCCCCACCAGGGCGTGGAATTCTGGGACAGCTGAGACACGCACATTTTAGTACAACTAAATCAGTGGTATCAGTTTACATTGCAAAGAAAGAGGCTCCAAGCAGGATATATGCTTTCAATTTGGTCTATGCAGCATGGTTTATAACTAGCTAAAAGATTCTACTTTTAATATAGGAATTCCCTGAACTGAGGTGGTCAAATGAGGGATATTTCGGACAATTATGGAATGCCGAACACGGCCCTTACATTGAAGAAAGCCAATAATCTCTTCCAGAGGCCGGAAGCCACACAGGCCTTCAAAGTGTGTCAGTGCGATGGCCATCTCAGGCTTGTGGTTGTTGTCTGGGTAATGCTCTGGAAACTGAGCATGGAGCCGTCCGGCCAACTCCTGGTGTGAGAGCCAACGGGAGATAGCAAAATTATTACTGATAGAAAAACAATACCAGAATGCATCAACAAAACAGCATTTTTACTGGAGCTAACTCAATGTAACACACTCATATTTTTTGGGTTTATTGGTTGTTCTGTAGAAAATTAGAAGTGGAAGGCGCCAAATTTGAAGAAGCAACCGAAGTAGCTATAATGCTCGTTTTGCTACACCTCTCAGTCAACTAGCTAACAGTTGCTTCAAATAATCTTGCAATTTAAGATCTGTGCAATGTGCGTTTTCTTTTCCCATTTGCTTGTGTTTTAGAATTTCAACCACACAACCAATGTGAAAAAACCTAGGCTCTGGCAAGGCCCAGGACTTCATTTGACCTTTAACAGAGACATGGATAACCCAGGCACACACTCCTACATCAGCTGGTCTCTTTCTAACAATGTACTTTCAATGTCACCTCTTACTGACAACCTTCCATAAAACTGACCCTAAAACGTTCTAAACCTAACCCTGTTCTTTTTAGACATTTACTTCATTTTTGGTCATTTCTGCTTTTCCAGATCATACCCGGGGCCCTCCTCCCATTTCTCCCGTCCTGCTTGCCCACTAACAGTATCCCACCTGACTTCAACATGACCACTAACTGCATTCCACTGGCAGTATCTCACCTGAAATCAACATGACCGCTAACTGCATTCCACTGGCAGTACCCCACCTGACTTCAACATGACCACTAACTGCATTCCACTGGCAGTATCTCACCTGAATTCAACATGACCACTAACTGCATTCCACTGGCAGTATCTCACCTGAATTCAACATGACCACTAACTGCATTCCACTGGCAGTATCCCACCTGACTTCAACATGACCACTAACTGCATTCCACTGGCAGTATCTCACCTGACTTCAACATGACCACTAACTGCATTCCACTGGCAGTATCCCACCTGACTTTAACATGACCACTAACTGCATTCCACTGGCAGTATCCCACCTGACTTCAACATGACCACTAACTGCATTCCACTGGTAGTATCTCACCTGACTTCAACATGACCAATTACTGCAATTCACTCTGGAAGACATTATCTTCTCCAAGACTAATGTGCAGTGTGCCCTAATGAACCGGAAACCAGGACTCACCCGATTAGGATGTGCCTGTATGGACAGAGCGGTGTTGACCGACAGGACCTTGAAGAGAAAAGGCAGCTGCCCGTGGAAGGTATCTTTGACCTTTGACCCCAAGCATGCTGGGTAGTCAGCGATCCACTGGCCCAGCGTCCTCTGGGCAATTCTGTTGTCATTGATGCGGGCATCCCCTTTGGGGTGAGCACCCATCCACAGCTGTGGGATGGACATGGGGTGAGGGAACTGACCAAACAGGAGTTTGCTTATACACTTTGTAACACCAGAGTAGCGACCCAGTGTTATTTAAAAATAGGCAGACTGACACACTAGCAAGCTAGTGTTCAGATGCCAAGAAATGTGTCACCACATAATCAGAGCTATTGACCTTCATGACAAACACATTCTGTTTGGCTGTGGCTAAATAAAGAAGAACTTGTGACAGGCCAGGCACTAAGTAAGAGTCCCAGATACCTTTGTGAAAACCAATCTGCAGGACAGGAATAATACTTTGAAGGAGGAAAAAAAACGACACAATGGGCGGTTTCCCTCATGCTATGCCCACTGAGATGTACATTTAAATCTTACCTCAGCATAATGCTTGTCATCTTCAATGACAGTTGAACTATCTCCACCGATAACAAGCTTAGCCACTTCACTGTCCCGACCAATCTTACCCCATGCATAATTCTGCACCACACACGAGAGTGGAAATACTGAAAATTCAGAACAATGCTAATGTCGGTGATTTTCAACATGAACAAGTGCATCAATTACGTTTTTTGTCAGAGGATGTCACACTTTTGAGATACCTCTGTACTGTTAAATCTGCAATGTTCATTGAAAGCAAAACAGCAGGGATGTATTCAACTCGCAGATTCTGTTATAAAGTGATTTGTTTCTACTATAACTTAGTTTTTTTTGGGACATTCCTATCAGACATTCCCGTTTTTACAAAATATTTGGCAATAGAAATGGCTAAATGAATACAACTGCATACTACTGTATGCTAGGTTAATAAATCCAGACATTACATATCTTAAAAAGACATGAGAAATTAGATAAGTGTTGTTTTGCCGAAGTAAGCAAGCACTAATGATAATAACGTCCTGTTCTGTGTAAGGTAATAATCGCGATATGTTTAACAGTTTAAATAACGATGATAACAAATAAACAAAATCTATCCAAAAACACAAACATATTTTGCTAATGGATTCGTTTTAGGGGCAAACTAGTCGCAGGAGTTTAAAGCGTGTTAAGGGTATTCATTAAATATGAAATTAATTCAATTCAAAGCGAGAAATTGGTATTACCTCCTACTTCCTCCATGGCTGCAACGTCGGCTTTAACGTCTATTCTGACGTAATGATGACCCGGGCTACTCCTCTCCTCCTTCTTCCATTTTTGGTATGAAGATCACATGGAACTGAAAATGCACTTACCGCCACCTACTGCACCGTGGTGTAAGGCCGGTCACTGCTTCCTTAATTCATCGGTCATAATCTAGAATGTATCCCTAAGAAAAGTAAACAACGCATTTCTAACTACCTCCTTTCCTTTCCCATGCCAAAGAACACAATCCATACCCCTACTTTGTCTCCATGACCTTGTCAAATATTCGCCCCCTATCTACGTCACACAGAAAAACAATAAATGCTAAACCATTTCCAACATAAAACACACATCACGCAATCCCGTTATGTGTGTTCACCAGGCCTCTCAATGTGGTGTTCAAATCTGCCTCCTTCCTTGCAGCACTTTTTGCCACTATATCAGCCCCTTGGATTCATCGTTATACACTGTTAAAAACACATAAATATGGTTACTGATATATCTGTCCTCACTCAATCAAACCTAAATCCACACTTGGTGTCGGGAACAGCCACAAATGAAATAGACCCCAATGCTATTGCTAAGGCAGTTGTTATTTACGTTAGTCCATACTCCACTGCCTTCCGAACAATCGTCCACCCATATGCCATCTGTCTACCCAGGCCTCTCTCCTAACAATCCTTGGTCTCTATAACCGCAGTGTGACAGCCTGGAAAAGGGCTGCAATAAAAAAATGATTACACCCTAGTGTAGCCCCAAGTGATTGACATAAAAGGTAACACCCCTCTACATGGCAAGTGTGAATTAATGAGGCCAAACTGCTCAAGGTTATTTATATGAAGATTGAATATTGAGGAACCCCCTTATGGAACTCAAGGAGTTCCCCATCAACCATAATGGCCTTAGTTATACGCTAGACATGAATATAAAAACCTCTGCAGATGTCAGATCCACGTACAAATTATTACAATCTATTTAAAAGAATGACATGTTACTGCATTGCAAGATTAAGACAAATAAAGATGACAGAACAGTGTTGTTTTATATCCAAGCAATAGGATTAAAATAAATCACATTTAATTTTAAAGGATTAATGAATAGCTAGATTTGAAAAACAAAAGGTGATATGATGCAGGTAAGAAACAAAAATACATAAATATTTATAATCCGAAAAAATTGTAAAACGAAGTGATATTGATGATAGGGAATATGCTGCTGTAGCTCTAGCAGTTGATTATTTAAATATACAGTGGGGAGAACAAGTATTTGATACACTGCCGATTTTGCAGGTTTTCCTACTTACAAAGCATGTAGAGGTAATTTTTATAATAGGTACACTTCAATTGTGAGAGACGGAATAGAAATGAACACCTACCAACCAGTAAGAATTCCGGCTCTCACAGACCTGTTAGGTTTTCTTTAAGTAGCCCTCCTGTTCTCGCCTCATTACCTGTACTAACTGCACCTGTATGAACTCGTTACCTGTAGAAAAGACACCTGTCCACACACTCAATCAAACAGACTCCAACCTCTCCACAATGGCCAAGACCAGAGAGCTGTGTACGGACATCAGGGATAAAATTGTAGACCTGCACAAGGCTGGGATGGGCTACAGAACAATAGGCAAGCAGCTTGGTGAGAAGGCAACAACTGTTGTCGCAATTATTCGAAAATGGAACAAGTTCAAGATGACGGTCAATCACCCTCGTTCTGGGGCTCCATGCAAGATCTCACCTTGTGGGGCATCAATGATCATGAGGAAGGTGAGGGATCAGCCCAGAACTACACGGCAAGACCTGGTCAATGACCTGAGGAGAGCTGGGACCACAGTCTTGAAGAAAACCCATTAGTAACACACTACGCCGTCATGGATTAAAATCCTGCAGCGCACGCAAGGTCCCCTTGCTAAAGCCAGCACATGTCCAGGCCCGTCTGAAGTTTGCCAATGACCATCTGGATGATCCAGAGGAGGAATGGGAGAAGGTCATGTGGTCTGATGAGATATAAATAGAGCTTTTTTGGTCTAAACTCCACTCGCAGTGTTTGGAGGAAGAAGAAGGATGAGTACAACCCCAAGAACACCATCCCAACCGTGAAGCATGGAGGTGGAAACATCATTCTTTGGGGATGCTTTTCTGCAAAGGGGACAGGACGACTGCACCTCATTGAGAGGAGTATGGATGGGGCCATGTATCGCGAGATCTTGGCCAACAACCCCCTTCCCTCAGTAAGAGCATTGAAGATGGGTCATGGCTGGGTCTTCCAGCATGACAACGACCCGAAACACACAGCCAGGGCAACTAAGGAGTGGCTCCGTAAGAAGCATCTCAAGGTCCTGGAGTGGCCTAGCCAGTCTCCAGACCTGAACCCAATAGAAAATCTTTGAAGGGAGCTGAAAGTCCGTATTGCCCAGCGACCATAGCCCCGAAACCTGAAGGATCTGGAGAATGTCTGTTTAGAGGAGTGGGCCAAAATCCCTGCTGCAGTGTGTGCAAACCTGGTCAAGAAGTACAGGAAACGTATGATCTTTGTAATTGCAAACAAAGGTTTCTGTACCAAATATTAAGTTCTGCTTTTCTGATGTATCAAATACTTATGTCTTGCAATAAAATGCTAATTAATTACTTAAAAATCATACAATGTGATTTTCTGTATTTTTGTTTTAAATTCCGTCTCTCACAGTTGAAGTGTACCTATAATAAAAATGACAGACCTCTACATGCTTTGGAAGTAGGAAAACCTGCAAAATAGGCAGTGTATCAAATACTTGTTCTCCCCACTGTAAGTTGCATTGAGTCAGAGACAGTAATTCTTGTAGAATTGCTATAAAAACTATTAATAACTTTTAAAATATTTTATAACTGTCAGTTGATTATTTTGATAAAACAACTGTTTTAACTAAATTAAAACAGTTGTTTATTTTGATAAACATTTTATTGTGATTAAGCTAATTACAGTATTTTAATAAAATAAAACCGTTAATTGTTTAAAAACAATTAATATTTTCCAAAATGAATGTTAGAGCAGCTATCCCTAAAGCTATTTGAGTTGGTTATTTTGATAAAACATTTATTGGGTCAGAGCTATTGAACATATTTTATAGAAAAACGCTTAATATTTAACAATAATTGAATATTTAAAAAATAAAGGATGTCGATGGTACAGTATCTGTCCTAAAATTGATTGCTGATGTATATTTTGCTAAAATGTTTTATTGTGGCTGAGATATGTAATTTTTTTAATGGAAACATGCTTTTAAAACTTATAAATTCATAAACTGCAAATCAAAATCCCTAAAGCTATTTCAGTTCAGTCATTTGGATAAAAATCTGATTGGGTAAGAGCAATTAAAAATATTTGATGCTTTCCAAACTCTTAACAATTTCAAATGCTATCAAATTAAAGATCAATGGAAGAGCAGCTGGCCCTGATTATTTTTTCTGCTTTTATATATATATTGTATTAATTGTCACAATTAGAGTTTGTGCATGTAAAAAAATTTATCACTGATGACTGAAAAGTGTTTTACAATGAATTTGTGACACAGGGCAGAGCTACTGGCATGTTGGCCACAAACTCACTGGGAAGGAAGAAGCAAATCAATATATTACTAACAACTAGCTTTGCTTGTTGGAACCCATTTCCCAATTCTTTAATATAAAAACTGAGAACAGAATAGGGGGTAAAATACATCCCTGTGGCACACCTTTAGTTATATCAAGACATCTCAAACAGGGTTCTGTCGTATAAATAGTTGTTAAACTTGTTTACTGCCCCTTCACCAAGGCTAGGTAGCAACAACCTGTGACCATCTGAATTCCTTTTTTCAAAGGGAAATTAAATTGTAATTTGCAACAGCTAAGGCTTGTTTACTGTATCTGGAGTCGTATAGTGTTTATGTTATTTTGTTCATCCCCTGTATATATGCAGAGTTGAGCTTTGTTTTCGAGTTTATTATGATGAAGCTTTTATGAGTTTAGGTGGATCAATGTGGTAAATAATAATCTCTGTGGGAAAATGGGTGGTTGCTGAAAGCTATAGGACGGGGAACTGTCCATTAGTTTTAACACATTTATTATAGATCAAATGGTATTTTAAATCAGAGACATACAGGTCAGGAAGAAAATAAGAGACAGCTGCACCTTTTTATTTCCTTTCTAAAAAAGTTGAAAAGTAAAGTTTTGATTCAGGAACAGAAGGGTTAAGCTTGTCTCTAAAATTAAACTAAACACAACATACATTTTAAAAACTTGAGCTGTAGGTCTTGTGTCCCTATAGAATCTATCTATAGTATAGATAGATATAAGGCTAATATTATTCTGTGTCCCAAAACATACACGTCCATCTACAGGTGGGGCGCTTCACTAGAAAATATAAAAAGTATAGAGTTGACATTGCCGTAGGTAGCCAACGCATGCGCACTAAGATCCACTTCAGGAAGTAAAGAGTGCGAGGAAAAGAAGAGCATATCGAACGACAGGAGGGCTGTGTATTGTTTATATTTGGAGGAGATATTATAAAAAGCATCAACATGTCGGGATATGATGATAACCCCTTTGCAGAATCGTCCAGTGTCAATCCTTTCCAGGTAAGACATTTTAATATCAACCATGTGTTAAAACCAAGTTGTCGCTTACTTTTAGCCAAGACCTGCCACAAAGTAATACAGGAAACCTATTGGGTGGATCTGGGTTGGTCTCGTTTTGAGCGACGTGTCATGAATGACAGGGCTTTAACCACTAATTTGTCCCCATTGTCTGCACAAGAAGGTGGGGTTTCGCCATTTATCTGAGATACAGGAAGTTGCCTATGTAACTGGGCAAATTTCGTAAAGGAAATAACTTACATACTGATAAGAAGATAGTGGGTAAACTAGTCTTTCTCAACAAGTCTCTTCTATAGTTACATAGTATCAAATGAGTTAGCTAGCTTGTTGGCTATGCCCATAATATACGCTGTAAATTGTAAGACCGAGGGCTATCAGTGCATTTATCAATGTAATCTGTTTTAATGGACCCACGCAATACAGTTTACCTTGTGGACAGACGTCATGTCCAATGGGATTAAAAGGCTGTTTACTTAAAGTACACCTGCATTCCAAATGCCCAAAGAAACCCCATTACGTTATACATCTTGTCACTAGCCTAATTGGATGATTCACTACAACACATCAAGTGGTGGTGCTATAATTGAATAAATCGTAGCCACAAGGGTGCTTTGAAATTAGCTAGAAGAGAATGGACATACAGGCCATGAAGGAAGTGTGTGTGAGATAGGCTTGACAAACTAAATAGCACATCAGCCATGATATCGCATTAAAGTATCCTTCTAAGAGCACTCGGCTGATCTTCATCCAGAGGCTGCACCTTTTGCAACGCTGCAGAACTCTGAAATGCTTCCTGTGAACACTATGTTGAGCCAAGTATCTAGAGCCACAACTGCTCACAGTCAGACCATGTCCTGGTTACATGGTCTAGTTGAACCATTCCACACTAGTCTATATCTGCTCTATAAAAGTATCGCAGGACAATACTTTTCCCATCAGCAAAATAATTGGTCTTGTGTGGAATATTGACACTAAATGCAAAATCTAGGTCAAACAAATCGTATCTCAATCAAAGCTTCCAGGAAACACAAAGTGGGCTGCAGAGCTGCCTCAGGGCTTGCAAGCTGAAATGTAGGCCTCCATTAGATGCTGCTGGTCTACTTCATCAGTAGCTGATGTTGCACACCGGTTGCAATAATGTACATTCCCTATTTCTTGTGCGCAACCGTAGTGGTTGTTTACTTGGAGGGTGTGAATAAGCCAGAACAAATAGCTCAGCCTGCCGTCACAGCTGCTGCAGGAAAAATGTCCCATATTGCAGTTCTGTTCCTTATTGCTCATTGCTCATTGTTCGTCATAATGAGACGTTTAAGGATGTAAACTTGCGTACGGATAATCGCGGTTATATTTACTGTGGGTTTGTGGAACTCTCGTAACTTGTTATTTACTTGTGACAGCACATGCCACATTCTTGTTTTAGTTTCATTTGTTTAGGGTCGTTTGGTATTGTAGTTTGTTTTGGCTTACAGAACACGTTAGGAATAATTCTGCCCCACAATATTGTCGTTACGGACCTACAGTACATTATTCTTGTAAATTGCCTGGCCTACACTACATTGTAATTATTCTAGTCTATGCATATTGTTTTCCCCAAAGCAACCCGAATGTCCTCATCCAATGCAGATTGATTATCCACTGTGGATTGTCACATCTACTGCTCAGCACGTAGGGTGTGTCACATCCATCAGCTCATCTGTGACACATCATCATGTGCTGCTGAGGGCTGACTGGCTGTCCTGTGTTGCCAGTCAATCCCAACGCCCCGAGCGGTTTCCAGTTAGAGGTGTGGCTCCATGAAATAAGTGATGTATTACAGAACTGACCACGTTCCTCCGCCCATACCGGTTGGTCCACTTGTGGTTCAGTACTTCAGAAGGACTGTATATTGGACCAAATGGTTTATTGACAGAAGCAAATTCATGTTTCCTCAAATAGTGTGTACTGTCTTCGTGGTGTCTACCGCTAGCAGCACCTCCACTGCAGGTCAAATTCAAGAGATGTGGGAATGTGCTTGGTGATTCTGATTGGTCCAAATGTCCTGAACGCTGCCTTGGTGTCCTGTATTTTATTTGTTGGTTTGTTTTTATTACCGCTGTCAGGCCAGGACTTTAGTTCTTCTCCAGGCCTTTCTAGGCTGGTTCCTCCTCAAAATCCTCCCTGCTTTTTCTCCCAATATCTACAGTGTGTGAAAGTCTATTTAATATTCAGCCCACTCCTAACAATCTAATGTCTAGCATTGCTTTCCCTATACAGGTGTTAGTCAGGGACTTCATGATCTCCTCATGAATTACAGGGTATTGCAAAGTGCACTACTTTTGACAAGATTACTGCTCTACCTTGGGAATAGGATGCCTTTATGGCTGTGAACTCACTTGCTAATACACCATGCAACGTTGTCTGTAGATCAAGTCACTCTGAACCATAAGTTGAATTGGTTCTCCACAACAGTACTTTTTTGCTTAATTTTTTACATTTGTTTTACCTCAGCAAATGAAACCTCTTGAGTTATTTGACCTTCCAAAATATCACAAGAATTCCTAAGGATTTGCTTAATGAGTTTGGATAATCAAGACAATATACGTAGCATGGCCACTGTGCCATGCTGTATGTGATTGGATGACACTTTCATCCAGTCCAGGACCTGGACTATAACGTAAATAGCTAGCGGAGTGTAAACTGAACATCTGTTTGTTCTTTTTGTTTCAGGATCCATCAGTTATACAAGTGACAAACTCCGGTGTGGACCACATTGGGCAGTTTAACCCTTTCCCGGACAATCAGTCGGTATGGTACCTGGCTTTGTTACCCTGACACCCACACACACAAACACACGTACGTCGCTGCGTTGTGATTTGGTGTTTACCCCTTTTTTCTGCCTGCTATGTTCATTTCCTGGTGCAGACTAGTATCTCTGGACACACCGTTCCGGCCTCCACGGTGCCTTCCCAGCCTGCTGTGCTGCAGCCTTCAACAGAACCCAGCCCAAAGGTCAGTAGCGTCATGGGAGCGCTGCTCGTAAGATGTCCTCTGAGATTTCTGTTCGCCTCTGACTACTGAGCCAAAAGGGTCACCGGAAATTCAAACCGCTTGCTTTCAAACCGCTTGCTTTCAAACCTGGAATGTCACGTTTAAATGATGTATGATAGTGGTTTCACTTAATGTGCTATTACTTACCAGCCTGCAGGTTTAAAAAAAAAATAATAATAATAATCTCAACAACTAATAGTGCACCACAGACTGCGTCTTAATTATGGACTGAAATGTAAATTCCTTCACTAGATATCCTAGGACTTTTCAGTTGGGTCTGCTTCTTAACCCATAGAGGTCAAATGAAAATGGCCTGATTAGCGATGATAGACCTCGCATGTGCAGCTTCCAGTTCGCATCATGCCACTGCAACATGGGTTTGAATCCGGTCCCCTGGTTCTTCCACCGCCTCTATGCTTCAAACGGGTTCAGATAAATCAACGCGTAGTGTTTACGTGAGATAAGTCATCTAACGTTGTTTCACGGTTGTATCATACCGCATTCAAGCTGACATCTGACCTACCTGAACCCTTCCTGTCCCCGCAGGCCTCAGTGGCTGCAGCCCAGGCCAGCCTGCAGAAGCAGCAGGATGAACTGGAGAGGAAGGCGGCAGACCTGGAGCGTAGAGAGCAGGAGCTGCAAAGCAGGGGCGCTTTAACAGGTCACTCCCTGCACCAATCCCTCCTTCCTCTGAACACAGCCTACCTGCATGTCTTTCAGCTGGGCTGGAATCTACCCTGTTGTAATTGAAACAGAAAACCAGTCGAAAGTCCGGGAGGCGATTCAGGAAGCACACTGAAATCAGATAACGGATGACTGATTGTAAAACACTTGTGTGTCCACCTAACAATGGTATTTGTTTGTCTATTCTTCCATTTGGATTGGTGGATGCATCTTGTTAATTAAATTGAATATTCTATGAGGGGTGTTGGTATCAACTGCCTGTATTCAGTGGAAGTGCAATGCTAGGCAGGTCTTAATGACTATGCATAGACAGTCTCGAATTTCAACAGGGAAAAGTCATTTTCTCTGTGTTTGGGATGTCTCATGCCGCACACGGTGTAAACTCGTAACACCTAAGAATGATTGTCAAATCAAATAAGCCTAATAAGTATTTCCTTTCTACTTTGCCAAATGCAACACACTCAAAATGACCCCAAACCTTCTCCCTTGCTTAACTCAACTTCCATTATCTTGATGACAGATTATGCCCTGCGTTTTGACTCCTTTTAGATTAAGATGGCAGTTCTGAAATGTCGGTTTTCTTACTGAATAATCTGAACTGAAATTAGTAAATGACTACTTCAGTTCCTGCAGTTAATTTGAGGACAAATTCCATATGTTTAATGGGAGTAGCAGTCATTTGAAAAAAAGCAAACACACGCCCTGCTAAGGTGTCTTATTAAAAACTATTTTTTGGACATGTTTTAAGATATGTTGTCTTCACTTCAACACTATAGACAGATGAAGGTAACTTAAATTAACATATGCAACTCAAAGGTAATATGCAATCTTCAATCAATAAATGCAATCATTTATTCATAAAGCTTTTACTAAAATGCAATTTCATCGTGCATGAAAAATTTGTATGTCCCTATCTTTATAACTGATGTTGCCTTCTTTAACACAAATATCATAACGTTGCAGTTTTTTACTGTCTCTTACGTCGACTGGGAGGAATTTCTGCCCAGTCTTTACAGTACTGCTTCAAATGTAGTAGGTTTGAGGGCATTCTTGCATAAACGCCCGGATTTCATGTCCACCCACAGTATTGTCATAGGATTTGGATCTGTGATTTGTCTCTGCCATTCCATAACCCTCCATTTTCGCCTTTTTTATCTGTTTTGGATCATTGTCCTATTGCAATATCCATGTTCGGTTCAGCTTCAGCTTTTTGACAGATCGCCTCAGATTCTCATTAAGAATATTCTGGTACAATATGGTATTCATGATGGTCTGAATGATTGCCTGTTGGCCCTATGGCAGCAAAGCTGCCTCAATCATAATGTCCCGCCTCCATGCTTTGTGTTTTGTGTGAGGGGCTTCTGTTTAAAGGCATTGTAGTGTTTTTGCCAAACATGCTTGGCATTGCTGCCAAACAACTCCACCTTTTACTCTTTTCACCAGAACTCAGTTTTGTCTTGATATTTTTTTTTTTAGGTCAGAGGCTACTTACTTCCTGAGCTCCCATGTTGGCCACGTTTGGGTGTTTTCATTCTGACAGTTGATTCATGCACTTCAAGATATCTATAGGTCACAATCAGTGTTGCTCTTACCCTGGGTTTCTTAGAGATTACTATGACCCCAAGGGGTCAATTTCTGGGTGCAATCCTAAATTGATAGCCAGTAGTCTTACATTTCTCAAGAGTTATGTAAGAAATTAAAAAAACAGATTTCCAAGGGGTGAATTTTTTTCACACGTTCCATGAATTTGATGGTATGGATCATTGAGGTTGATTTATAGTAGTGATGTTTTTACTGTGTTACATTTTTTTGTTATGTTTCCTGAGCTATTGTTGGATAACAGTTTCAATAAATGTTCAATTTGTTTTTGTAGGCAAGGAAAACAACTGGCCACCTCTTCCCAAGTTCTTTCCCATCAAGCCTTGCTTCTACCAGGACTTCTCAGAAGAGATTCCTGTGGAGTACCAGAGGGTCTGCAAGATGATCTACTACCTGTGGATGTGTAAGTATTCTGTGTTTATGCTTACTACCACTGAGACTGGCATGTAGCTTGTAACTTTGGTAAAAAACGCAAAGATGACTCATGGTACATTGAAATATCAAGCTTTGCCACTCCCAAGTTAGGGTGTGTTTTGCATATTAAATGCTTAGATGGACAATTCGTATAATTAGTATAAATGTGTAATTGCATAACAATTCCATATTCATATTTGATGACTCACAATAAATGAAAAAATATACAGTAGATAAAAGAGAATTAAGAAAACAGGGCACCCAGGTTTTAAGTCCATGTCGATCTTAAGAATTAAGATCAAGCAATACCCCATAATGACCCAGTGAAACATTTTTGTTTAATATTTTTAATAGATTTGCAGAAATTAAGAACGAAAATATAAACATGTACATAAGTATTCACAGCTTTTGCTCAATACTTTGTTAAAGCACCTTTGGCAGTAATTACAATTACGACTCAAGTCTTTTTCAGTATGATGCTACAAGCTTGGCACACCTATTTTTGGGCAGTTTCTCCCATTCTGCTTTGCAGGACCTCTTAAGCTCCATCAGGTTTGACGGGGAGCATTTGTGCACAGACATTTTCAGATCTTTCCAGAGATCCAGTCTGGGCTCTGGCTGGGCCACTGAAGGACATTCACAGAGTTGTCCCGAAACCACTCCTTTGTTATCTTGTCTGTGTGCTTAGGGTCATTGTCCTGTTGGAAGATGTACCTTTGCCCCAATCTGAGGTCCGTAGTCTTCTGGAGCAGGTTTCCATCAGGGATGTATCTGTACATTGCTGCATTCACCTTTCCCTTGATCCTGACTCCCAGTTCCTGCCACTGATAAACATCCCCACAGCATGATGCTGCCACCACCACGCTTCACTGTGGGGATGGTATTGGCCAGGTGATGAGTGGTGCTTGTTTTCCTCCAGGCATGACGCTTGGCATTCAGGCTAAAGAGTTCAATCTTTGTTTTATCAGACCAGAGCATTTTGTTTCTCATGGTCTGAGAGTCCTTCATGTGCCATTTGCAAACTCCAGTTGTAGAAACATGTCAACGATGATCAGTGGAAACAGGATGAACCAGAGCTAAATTTTGAGTGTAATGGCAAAGGCTGTGAATACTTATGTACATGTGATATCTTTTTTTTAATGATCATTTATTAATAGATTTGCAACAAAAATAAATTAAATATCATGTTATCATTATGGGGTATTGTGGGTAAGTTGAGTAAATAAGACTTTAACATAACAAAATGTGGAAAGTGAAGTGCTTTGGATGCACTGTATGCCCACTGTGGTCCCAGCTACTGTATTCTATCATAGGCTACATGGCTAGGATATCATGGATAAGGATTTCCATTTGTCAAGCAGCCATGCACCAATCATTACGCCAGAGTTTAGACCTAAATAACTAAATAGGAGCATCAATATCATCACTTGACTAATTTAATATTTGCCTTATTAACTGCCTTCCCGAGTCGTAGTGGTAAAGCATGATTACAGACCAGACCAGACCTACTGGACTTAGCGGCCTGACCAGACATACTGGACAGACCGACTGACCTGCCAGACCGACTGACCAACTGACCGGACGTACCGGCCAGACCAACGGAACGGCCAGACCGACTGACCGGACAGACCGACTGACCGGGCAGACCGACTGACCGGACGTACCGGCCAGACCAACTGAACGGACGTACCGGCCAGACCAACTGAACGGCCAGACCAACTGACCGGCCGTACCGGCCAGACCAAATGACCGGACTGACCGGCCAGACCGACTGACCGGCCAGACCGACTGACCAGACTGACCAGACATACCAGACTGACCAGAAATATCAGACTGACCAGAAATACCAGACAGACCAACTGACCGGCCAGGCCAACTGACCGGACAGACTGACTGACCAGACATACCAGCTAGATACCAGTTACTCTCTTCATGATTTTTCGCTCTCTCCTCCCTCCCTCTCTCATGTGTTTCCAGTCCACTGTGTGACTCTGTTCCTCAACCTGCTGGCATGCCTGGCCTACTTCACCGTAAGCACAGCCAATGGTGTGGACTTTGGCTTGTCCATCCTCTGGCTCATCCTGTTCGCCCCCTGCTCCTTCATGTGTTGGTACAGACCTGTCTACAAGGCCTTCAGGTGAGTACCAACACTTACCATTAGGGTGCACAGGCTGTCTGCCAACTGGTGTTCCTTGTATGTTAATTACCAACACTTACCATTAGGGTGCACAGGCTGTCTGCCAACTGGTGTTCCTTGTATGTTAATTACCAACACTTACCATTAGGGTGCACAGGCTGTCTGCCAACTGGTGTTCCTTGTATGTTAATTACCAACACTTACCATTAGGGTGCACAGGCTGTCTGCCAACTGGTATTCCTTGTATGTTAATTACCAACACTT
>JACXGK010005673.1:0-32049 GCA_016801125.1 Novumbra hubbsi
CCCCCCCCCCCCCCCCATTTGACACTCTCCCAGGTGTATACTCGAGGAGAGGAACAATTCATGTGCGCCAGCTAGCCACCCTCCATCTTGGCCCTCCCACCGCCCTGCTGAGGCCCGGCTGCCCTGTCAGTGGCCAGGGGTTCGCTGGAGCATGACACGCTCCTGAGTGTGTTTGATCTGAATGAATTATGCCTTTTACATTCATCAAGCCACTTCATCTCCCCTCTCTGCCTGCCTTCAGATTCCCTCGTCTGTCCATCCCGGAAAACCAGTCGCAAATGAGATGTGCGCGTTAACGTGGAGACACGGTTCATATTTTATTGTATGCACTCCGCCACGCATATTCACAGATAGGTAGGAGGATATGGGGCCGTTTCCTGTCGGGGCCTTCTGCCCCGTTTCAGAACTGTTAGCGAAAACGAGTACGGCAAAACATGGAATTGAATTTGAGCTCTTTTGTACTTGAGTATGATAAGAGCTAATTAAATAATTAGAGATGATTTAAAATACAAAGAAGTCTCTCTGTCTTAATTAATTACTGGTAATGTCAGACTCTTTCTATCCTGTATGCAACCCAAATGGCCGCACCATTCCCTGTTTGGTTCATTACTTTTGACCGGGCCCATCAAACTACAGCAATATATAGGGAATGGGGGCATGTAAGAATCTCATGATCTACTTTGTATATTTTAGTTGTGTACAGCACAACTATATACATTATTAAATGTATTTTAATGGATTATTGTTTATTATTTGTTACTTGTTTGTTTTTACTTCCTGGGGTTGCATGTAATGCGTGACATTTGAAATACAGGTCAGGCAATGTATTTCCCAAATTATTTATCATTCACATGTTTTCTCCTGTTTAATTTAGGCAAACAAATTGGTAGCCTATATTGAGTGAGTCATGGTATCAGATTGGTACAGTGGATATTACAAATTCCTGCATTGGACAAATTCACTTGTACAGTGGTATTTTAAACCAGTAAACAACATTCTTACCTAAGGGCCTCTCCCTGTTACATTAAGAATACAGTGCCATAGTGAGACATGACATTTTATTCCCATATTTAAATTCTCTATGAATATAATTCAGCAGTAGCAGATCACCTAATTCCTGGAGGAAGCACCATCGAACTGAAAGGATAGTAAACCATGATTCAGCCCAGTGACTGAGTTTCCGTTCTTGTCGCGGCCCTTTAAATGTAGAGTTTCCAGCACGCTTAATGATGTGTTCACCAAATCCCAGACATTCAATCCGCTATCCTTCTACCGTAACGGTACATTAATATTCAGAGAAACGCAATGTAGGCCCAGTTCTTACCTAGCCTACACTCCGAAAAAATTCATTACAACTCCAGAAGTGGTCAGATTTCTTTTTTTCAAACGGTTGTTTTCTGATTGTGAGCTTCGTCGGTAACCAAGGGTTAATTTCACACCTCAGTGGATCTCCTGCTTTAATCTCCATTCACAGTAATTAAATCTGTCCAATAAAGTGAGCTCGTCCTCCCCCATTGTTCCATCGCTCATCTTTTCCCCCGTATTGTTTTACACCCTCTCGCGTCTCCTGAACCTCCCAGCACCGCGGCGCACACCTGCCTCGACAGGCACGATCCATCGCTGAAATTAAAACATTTCTGACCTATTCCGAGATGACAAGATGGCAGAAGAGGGAGTGAGGGTGGGTGAGAGAAAAGGGAGGACCACGACTAGGAATGATTAGAGAAAATGGGACGGAATCGCCGCGAGTTCGTCGGATCGGTGCATGAAAGGAAGCTGACACATCCCAGGGTAAAGGCATTTTTGTATATCGTCTTTTTTTTTCTCGTAGAATGGAATGCGAAGATTCGACCCTGTCAGTCAGACCTAATGACAAGTTTAATCACGGCCTGCCCTCCACCAAATCATGGCTAAATAGAAATGCAAATAATGGAACGCCAGGGCCTCTTATAAATGCTAATCAAGAGCACTAATCAACTGACAGGTCCACAGATTTCCCTCGTTCAAGGAGTCACTCAAACTTAGTTTCTCTTTTTCTTTCCTTTCTTTTCTAGCTTGCTCTCTTATTCCAAACTCTTCCTCTCTCAAGCGAGTTCACATTCTTTTTTTATGAGTGGGATAAAGGGGGAATCTGAAAGCATAGCTGGGCCTACTCTTCTCTCAACCTAGCTCCCGTCCCTCATCACACTGTAAGGTTATTTCATTGAAGTATCTCTCAGGTTTGATTTATTTACGTGGATGTAGCATGTCAATTATGATGGCCTTTGATGTTCAAGAGTATTTATTTTTGAACTTCTGAGTGGAAGTAGAAAGGTTATTCTTCAGTCTTGTAAAGGGAAGGGTGTCTATCTGATAAAGTATCTCCTCTATTTTTCAAGGTGGACCTGCAAGCGGCCTATTTCTAAACCATGTAAATGAAGTCTTGCCAATCCAGTCCTCTGTGATCCTTCTGAAAAGTTAAGAGATCCCTAAAGACTTTGAAATGTTTATTTAGTCTCATAGTTTGAGACTGGTGAGTTCTCTCTACACTTCCGTAAAATCAAAATACAATTGATCTGAAGTTTCATGTGTGCTTCAAAGTTCTGAAGTTTTCCTTTCTCCTCAATTGTCAAAGATGTCAAAGCTTAATGTGAAATTCTGCCCTTGCGCGGCTGCATCAAGAGTCAGTCAAGACAACCTTTTTGAAGTCCACATCACAAGTCACAGGACAAAAACCAACACATTGCCTTGATTTGAGGCAATTTTTTTCATCCTGTGCGTGTTGGATCAAATTAAGAATTGACAGTAAAATACAGTAATACAAATTGTTTTGAGGACCTGCTCCTATTTTTACATCATATTTCATATGGCCAGAGTTCTGTCAACGGAACTCATCCACTTATCGTGTAAGAGGGCAGGTCACGAAAGAATTCTTAAATCAAACCTATTATAAGCTTCTTCCTTATTTGCTTTTTGTTCTGGAATCCATAATTTATTGCGTAGAGTAAACATTTTATTCAACAACAGAATACATTCACCGTAATTAAACGTGATTTGAAATGGTTTGGTTTGTCAGAGAAAATTATGGGGTTTAGAACGGGAAAGTCAACTAGATCTAAAAACGATCCTTCTCTCCTCGCTAATAACAGTTTACAGGGTAAATCTCCTGGGCCCCTGTGAGTGCTTCCAAGATATCCCATCTTCACAGGCAATCGACATAACTTAGTCTGGCAATGCCAAAGGGGGGTTTAAAGACATGCCAAGACTACGAGAAAAACACGTGTCAAATACAGCACTGCACATAAATCTGAACAAACTAAACATAACCCTTACAAATCCTAAATGTACCTTCCCTCTTTTCCCCACCTACCCTTACCTGACACATTAATTACTGCAGACGGGTCCACAGGTATGCTGATTTATGGCAATGCATTTTGTAAGCTAAAGGCTTTTGTGATGAAATGGTCAACAGTGGATCAAAAGAATGGCAAGAAGCCGGAGAGGCAATGATGTCACATGCTCACCCTGCACAGAACCCTGATTGCCAGGGCAACGGGCGTTCCGTGGGGTCAGCTTGGTGATTCATTGAAATGCCCTGCGTGGAAATCGGAATGAAGCCTCTGATTCTCTGCCTTTGGACCGACCACCCTGTGTGCTGATTGTAAGAGCCAGACCCGAGGTGATTACGGGGCTCCCTGCTTCTGCCTCAGAAAAGGATCAACCGGCAGAACAACAGACCCCAGAACAGACATAACCTGGGGGCGTCAACACCTTGAAGCCAGACGACCACTATCCACTCCCCCTCTGAGAAATACCACACAAACATGTATTAGTAACGGCGCCCGGACTTTGTCAGTTTATATCAGTTTGATTGGGTAGCAGATAAATGCCACTCCAGCACATATTTTTCCTACCACTCCTCAGCAGTTAGGTACCTTGGGCATGTAGAGATACAAGGGATGTGATGACTGATCCATACTGTCACATTCAGCCTGTTTGTCTGTCTGATTGTCAACCTCTAGTAGGGCTCTCTTTGTGAAGTTTTAGGGTCTATCACACCAGAATGAAAAGTAGACATGCTATATGTTATGAATGTTCATTGCAATACAGACCATGATCATATACATGAAACAAACCCTGACTGGAGAAAAAAGACACTGAAATATTTAGAGCAGTTTTCAAATGTGTGTAATTTGCAAGCCAGTTGTACTGTTCATGCATTCCACAATCCTAAACAAGGGGGGGGGGGGGTATTGTTTCTGCATCCTCCAGACTTCAATCCAGCCTTCATTCCTTCAGTGTGTTGGTATAAAGACAGTATGAGGACGGGAAAATTATGTCTGCAAAATATTTATAGCATCCAGATTATGCTGGCGTAACATTGACAGCCAGGCTACCTCGTGATGTTCCTGGAAGTGGCATGGATGCAGATGTGCCGACCTCTCCAAATGGAGGGGTGATCCCTGGTGACACAGGGGATAACAGGCGTAGTCACGGAGACCATTGTCTGAGCAACCCACAGTATGGCATTTGGAACTGAAAAGCTCCTATTCACCCGGATAAATTATCCTCACTCTAGCATGGAATGTCAGCCATCACGTCACACCTTCAAGTTTATTCAATTGATGGGTTAGGTGCTCTAATGAATAATTAGCTTGATTACACTCTCTTGCTTTTTATTCATACTATATCTGTAAGTTGCCCTTAATAAGAACATCTGTCTGTCTGTCTGTCTGTCTGTCTGTCTGTATTTCCACATTTTATAAGACACATTGAGAATACACCAGAACTGAACAATCTTGTAGAGCAGATTCATTATAAGTGCATCATCCCACAGCTGCCACTGGGATTTCTATTAAACACAATGTTCCCTGAGATATTGTGCTCTGATTTGATTCATCAGGACGACATCGGTTGGCATGATTTATCTATGCCACTTACTTGTTTTCATTTTGCCCGGGGCTTCTGCCAGCATCATGGGCCTCTTTTTGCAATGTGACAGCTCCATCTCAAGAGAAAAGACTCCCTGGTGCAAAAGCAGTGCATCAAAACAAATAAGACCCAAGCCACTTAAAAGATGTGGATGCGATCAGGAAACATTTTCACAATATGTCAACTGAATCAGTCAAGGGAACACTTGGAAGTGCATCAATTCAATTTTGATATTGTTTCTTAGCCTTGCCTCACCTATTTATCTGGGCGTGACCTCGTAATATATGTTTAGAAAGTAGCTGTGTAGATCATATGGCCACTGAAAATGGAGTAAAAGGAGCCTAATCCCAAAAGAAATGTTTGAATATTATATCTTATGCACACAGTTTGAAAACTATGTTGATTTAATTTTTTGTAATAGTGAATATTCATTTTATTTTATGTCTATTTATTCCTACTCGGTACATCACTGCAGCAAAACTGGCATTTTCTACCACATCTCTTGTCTCCTTCCTTCTTTCCTCTTAAAAAATCCAGCAGGCAACAGGACGCCCTGGACATTAAATAAGAACTGTCACCCTGGGCAACTTGCAGCAATGCCTCACATTTCCTGGCACTTATAATTATTTCCTTCATGCCTGATAACCAAATTACAATATGGCAGGTCTCCCTGGAGCCACAGTATTGTTAGTGCCAGCTCACAACATACTTTCAACTGATGTGGCATTTCATGTACAGCTGCCAATCAAACACAGCACAGAAGGGAGAGATGTAAATGAGGGCGGGCCCGACGGTGTTCAATTACTGCTCTGAGCCCTGCATAATCCCCCATCCCTGCAACTGACTGACTGACAGGCAGCCAGGACAGCAGACAGACGCCTGTACGTTTCCTCGGTTTTCCCAGGTTTCTTTGCCAAACCGTTTTTTACAAAGTGTGGAACTATGTCGGGAAGTAAGTAATTGGTAGGATCTGGGAACATACCGCCTGAATTGCATGTAACGCAGTAAAATAAATAAATGTATCTAAAGTACCTCATCGTGTACTGTGTTGCATTATCACCCTGGCAGGCGTGCATGGCGTTATACAGATATTTTCACATTTTGCGTGAATATACGCAATATGTATATTGTCAAATAGAAATGGATTGCGCAGTATTGCATAACAATGAATAACACTACATGTTTCCAACATTTACTGCCATCCACATATCTTAAGATAAGTCAAATTATTTCCTCTAGCGACAACAACTTGAAAAGGTACAGTTCCATGGAATTTGTAAAGTGTGCATGCAGTCGCACCAGCTGTATCCAGTGTCCAGCTGGGTACGGGCAGTAAGTTAACACAGACAAAGCAGCAAAACTCCTAATGGCAGGTGAAAAACAGCAAGTTTTATCCCTGCTCCAACACTTCTTGTTGGGCACATCGTGGAACTCTGCGAGTGATATGGAACTGAGGGTTTGAGAAAGCGGTCTCAATCGTGGTTTGCCTGCCGAACTAGAGCCGACATCGCGGTAAGGCAACCCTCCGTACATGTTGCTAGGTAACCGGCGTTCAGTGTGGCTAGCTACCCATTGATTAGTGTGGCAAAAACTTGAATATTTCCTAAACCTTGCAAATAAAACCTACCACAAAACAATAGGAACTGTAGTGCAAGAAATATAGGAGGAGTTGGGGAGATAATAATAGAATTACTTTCTTTGCTGCTTGGCCCCCAATAATGATAATCTCCTGGTACTTAGCTGGCCATCTCCTCAATACAAACAAAATGATGGGACATCCATTAGCTAGCTATCTCCCAAAGTAAAAAGACAAAAAGGAAGCAACTTAAGCAAAGGAAAGCTAAAGTTACTTTTACTTTTGTAGATCAAATGGCCACTCAAAATGGAGTGAAAGGAGCCTAATCCCAAAATAAATGGAAGCAATGTAATTTTAGCCTTACCATTGACAAAGTCCCATGATCGAAGTCAGTTCCATTTCATTGCAGTAATGTAGCTAGCTAGCATTTCAAATTTCAGCAACCTTCCACAAAACAATAGAGGTTCATCTTATGCACACAGGGCTAGCCTCATGGCTGATGAAAAGGGTCACAGGAAACTGTTCTTGTTTGGAACCCAGGAAGAGTTGCTAATGCTTAGACAATGGCTAATTGGCATCCTCATGAATACTACTAACACAACAAGAAAACTCTTTGCACTGTACCAATGGAAATACAAATGGAATGAATCCCATTAAAATGACTGGAAGAACAAGGCCTATAAGCATAATTATTAGGGGGGTCCTGCAGAACTTTTTGGTTTCTTAACGTGAATATGTACATGTTAAAGGAAAACGCAATCACTTGACAAAGGGCATTGTTCTCAGAACCTATGCAGATTATATTCTGCCTGTGTTGTAACAATAACCAGGACAACAAATGCTATATGTATAGTAGTTTGCCTAGGCTACTGGTGCAGAATGGAAATCTTACAAACAGCTCATTTAATGTGTTGAATAATGTTCGATTATTTTACTAAGCAACATTGCATTACAGGTTCTTGAAGCATTATATCTAATGACCTTTGCAGACTAAGTCAGATATCGGAATATATTTTTCCAGAATAAATTGTAATGGTTCACCTCAAAGCCATTAAACAGACAAACAGATTTGGCGATCAGCTGGTTTGAAGTTACTGTGACTTGGGTTGGTAAGTGGTAGTCGGTTCATAAAGGTATAAATGGTTAGTTTGTTCGGTCAATTGTTCTGCTTTCCATGGAACGATTGTTTTACATTTAGATTTGCCCCTGAGGCCTTCATGCATCATTTTGTAACCTTATGGCTAGACTGACATTGCTTGGTTGAATGCCTGGTAACTTAAATTTGTGCCTTTTATAATGTAATCTATCATCTTACAATGTGAAGTAAATCTGTTTGAATAAGATTCAACTCTCCAGTTCTGCAACTCGTCAACTCATTTATTTATAATACTTGCTTATAAATAAAGATAACTTTAGCCTTTGTTAATTTACTTGCAGTCTAACACATGTCATTTACAGTAGTGTTTGAGGTATACAATGATGTGGAATATTACTGACAACATAAACAACTTGTCCATGTGTCCTGTCACAGAGGCCCGCTGTGAGCTCTACACAGGTTCAAGTTGAGTGTTTCTCCCTCCGCATGGTGAAACCACAATGTACTTGACTGTGGAAATGTACTAGAAAACACTGAAGAGACATAAGATTAGGAAACAGTGGCTGTACTAAGTGGGCATGCTCTCGTAGTGTGTGAGGGTCCTACTGGGTACATGTTTTCAGCCTTCTCATTCAGATAAGGTGATGTTGGCAGTGTGCAAATTTAAAACTTTGGTATGATTGGAAAAGGTCAAGTCCTGAGTGATGTGAATGCCAAGGAATGAAAAGCTTTTGACCCTTGCTACAGACATACCATCTCTAGTTTTCCTATATTAGTTAAATCATGAAACATATTTACTAAGTCATTAGCCTAACCCTATAGCTGATTACTAGAAGAGGCAACAAATATCCTTACAGAACATTCCATATCTAATTCAATATTGATGGAAATATGTTTACTGTAATTCTGTAAGGTTTCTCGGGGCACTGTGGATATTTAACCACCGAATATAGCCAGATATGGCTAGCTTGAAAAAAACATATGCTGGAAACAGCTAGCACCAAGTCAGTGCGGACAGAAATCATGTTTGCTTGAAAAAAAGTGATCAACAGTAGCACATTTTACATGGCATGTGGAAACACAACTGTATTTATGTGTTCAGTAAAAAATATTTTAAACAAAAATGTGATGTGTCAACTTTGACAGCCATTCTTTCCAAAATTAGTTGGTCTTTTTTCTCGTGAAGACAAGCTTTCTGATTTCCCATTCATTCTTGAGGTAAAGGTAAGCTAGCTGAATGGCTTAAGCAATGTTCGGCAGCGTGATTAGATGACTGGGGATATGTGTGCCATTGATTAGACCAATCACAATTCAAGATTCAAGATGGAAAATATGTCATGGAGAATGGTTTTATAACGTAATATATCACTGATGGACACAGTTTCAGGTTTCTTGACTTTATTCAATTTTAATTCATGTGTTTTTTCTTCTCTCCTGTCACCTAATTTCATGTCTGGTGTCTCCATTGTCTTCATTTCCTCCAACCTTCTTTTTTCTCTCTCTGAAACTGGCGCTTTTGTTGCATTCCAAGAGGTTGATAAATCAATCCATCAAAAAATTCTTTGCGGTGAAACTCAATCAAGAAAGGTCATGTCGGCGGGAAAAGAACAGATTAAATTAGCATTGAATTAGACATGGAAAGTGAGCTCTGTCAAAACCATCACTGTGCTCAGCACAATTAGAATATGTTAATTATGCATTTCATTAAAGGCCTATGCGCTCTTTGAATGTGAGATGAAATGTCACTGGTGTAGGCAGCCGAAAAATGGAAGATTGCCAGGCACAACTTTCTTTGTGCAATATGTGACACCTTCATTAACATCAGGGACTGCTAGTCTGATTATACTTTTTGTATTAGTTTAAGCCTTTAGGCCCCAAATGCCCAAGCTTTTTTCCACATTTTGATGTGCCAGGCTATAAAAACCCACGCCGCTTTCTTGCAGATATTGTCTTTTGTTTAGATTCTTCGTTGACATTTTATTTAAACACAATGCCACGACACATTTGATAGATTTTGCATGGCTAACAACATTCAGACATGTGTTTTAGGTGCTCTATTAGTATTGCGGGTCAATACTGCTTTCAACAAGTAACATGCGGTTTACTGTTTAGCTATTAATTCCTGAGTGGATGTTAAGTACATCCAGCAGCGTCTCACGTGGCATGCTGCTGGTGTTATTATCCTCGGTCGAACAGGAAACACTTGTCTGGAAGGTGATGGGAGGCGTTCTGACAGGGCGACTGGTTGCTTCATTGTGCCCATGAGCAACTCACTTAACCCCTTCCCCTGCTACAGGTGCCTGTTCATTTCAGCATGTTTTTTGGTGCGGATGGGATTGAGCAGGTGTCGAATATAGGTTGGATTTTGAGTACAGTTGATAAAAAAAATGTTTTACTATTATGGAGAAATAGTGAGAACATTACATGCACTTTCTGGTAAAAATGTTTGTTGTTGTTATGGCGATGTTATAGAAACATTATGGATGAAGCATCGGAACATTATGATGATGTTATAGAAACATTACAGATGAAACGTGGGAACATTATGGAGATGTTATAGGCATATTATAGGTATATGCAATCATAACCAAAGTGAATTGTTTGCATAAACAGAGAATATAGCATGTATCGAAATACACAGTATGTATAAGCAGAAAAAAAAACATGTTTTCACTCTACAAAGTCTATATATATATATATATATATATATATATACATAAACTATGTGTGAGAGTGTGCTTGTGAGTATGTGTGTGTGTGTCTCTGTATATGAGAGTCTCTGTGTGTGAGACTGACACAAGCCAGGGCTAGATGGGAGCAAAGTGAACAGCCTCTGACTTGTTGGCTGAGGTTTTCAATTACCTGGTTATTGGCCCTCCTACAGCACCAAGTGGTACAAACGTCCTTGAGGGTAGGCGGCGTGCCCCAAGGTCCCCCGGTCTGCTCCCACCAGGCTCTGAGGAGCCGTGGGGTTCCACACACTGGGCCAACGGGACGCTTTCAATATCTGAAGAGCTTTCTGAGGATCTTAGTTTGCAATTGCAAATTTATTCCGCAGCCTGGCGTTGACGAGGCAGTATTGGCTAAGTCGTGGGAGGTTGTGGACATTGTGGGAATAAAATAGAAATGTTACAGCAACGATATGCGAACGTTACGGGGACGTTGGTGTCATGGGTGTGGGTGGAAGCAAATGCTGACATTTTAACTAATAAGTTAATTTATTTTACAAAAACAAAAGAACACGAACTGTAAACGGAGTAAATTAAAGATGCTGAAACAAGCAGCTAAAACGTGACAGGACTTACGTAAACCATAGTATCTACAGAGACTGGGAAAACAAACAAAACGTGAACGTAGGCAGTAGCACAAACAATAAACCACACCTAGTGTGGCCAAAAAACTAACTTAAGTAGGCTCCCCAATCAGAGGCAACTGACAACAGCTGTCTCTGACTGAGGAGTCCACAACAGTAGCACAGAGGTGCCTAGAGGCACCTCTATACGGCATGTCCTGACTGTGAGCCCGAGGCACAAAGATGGCCAGGGGCCCCCAGCCAGGACGTGACAGTTGGTCAGAGGTTATGGTGAAATAATGGAAACATTATGGTGATGTCGTGATAAGATATCTGACAGGTTAGGTGGACCTCTTAGGGACATTATTATGATATTGCTGTTACTTGGTAATGTAGCTGTTGTTATTGTTGCGGATGTCTCAATGTTGACATATTTCTTACAAGGTTTACCTCTGAAGGATGTGCCTGTGGAATATTCCACCAAATGATTGAAAATCCCCACACATGGAAGTAAACTACACATGGGCCGTGACAGTGTATATAAAAGATGGAATGAGAAACATAATTAAAACGGAAAGATCTTCCCGGCATATCTACCGTTGAGTAGAAATGCTTAGGAGAGGGCTGATGGGAGCTCAGAGTTGGGCTCCCTGACAACTTTAGTGTTCACCTTCTTTCATGACAGAAGATGATTTTCTGTGCGGAAAGAGAAGCAAATAAAGGATCATCTTTGGAGGACTGCATCCCTGAGATGTAGTAAAATGTCAGAAATGACTGACTACCTGCAGGTCGGCCTATCATCCCTTTCAGACCTAAATCCTACTATTTTACCTTGCTTGCATTTTCAACCAGCTTTTTCATACATTCAGTCCTTATGACCTGTGGAGCCACAGTGGAGCAAATATGTTACCTGAAGCTACTGCCAGGAGAGTGGAAAATGTTCTCACAGGCTGTTTAATGCATCCTGAAAAACAGCGCAGATTGATACAACCAGTTTTTACGTTTTGCCAGTTTTTTACCCCGATGATTAAACAACAGATAGTGATCTTATTGTGATCAGATATTATGCGTTTCAAAATACCAGATCAGGACAAGAGCGCAGGTATGAACTGGGCTTAAAACTCTTAAGAGGCCAGGGGTTAATCTTCTGTACATTACAAATTAGAGGCCCCCCTTCCCAAATCCTAATTTAACCTCTGCCTGAGGCTTGTATTTCGTGGGCAAGAAAAACTGCTGTAACTGTATGAAATGTATCTTAACAAAAATATATTAGATCATTGCAAAAATTGAAAAATAACATTCAATTGGAAATGTTTACATTTAACCTGACTATGACTTAAGAACATTTTGAAAAACTGTTTGTCACTTAAAGACACACATTGTTTTAATGTTTGTGTAAACTGTAATTTGTCTGTATTTCTATGATAAAATACATCCCAAGAATATTTTATGATATCTCTGACTGCATGAACCATTTGGTCAGAATGGATAACATCATATAACATGTGACAGTTCCATATTCAAGTGTGCCTACTGCTGTACTTTTTACTTTTTCTCCTCGAGCTGGTGTGGTCAGTGTTATGTTCCAGGTAAGAAATGGTTCTCAAAAACTCCACTGAAGGGTCTGTATATAATGAAGTTGGATCATTCACTGCTGAAGCTCCATCTGTGTTTTGGGTTTACAGGGTCCCAGAGTAGCCCTTAGTGCTTTCATGTGTACAGGACAGAGCCCCCTGATGGGAGGTAAAAAAATTATTCCTTTTGTCACAAGAGTCATTTGTTTTTTTCTCCGGTTGTCTAACCTTTGTCACATTAAAAGCGTTGGCACTGCCGACAGTTCTAGTGATGATAAACCAAATCCTAAATTAGTGATTCCATTTTGAAGTTTTACTCATATGCATTCGTGTTTTCCAACTAATAATGAAAAGTTGTATCAAAAAGCAAGAGTGTCTCTTTACAACAACACCCACTCAAGGAAGTACTCAATCAAACAAGAGAAATGGAGACCCGCGTCCCAGGACCTGAATGTATTCCGTGGCCGGAGAATGAACTTGCCGGCCATGTGACACATGATTTACACACGAAAGGCCACCGACTCTCTACAATGATAGATCTCCGCCTCAGTCTGCTCAGGCTCATTCTATGACATGTAATCCTTCTCTTTTAAGCTGTAAGATAGAGATAGATAACAAAACGCCGTATTGATTTCCCTGTCTGCACACTGGCTGTGCTTTTAAGAGAGCACAAGCACATCATGTCCATGTCTGAGTTTTAGACATAATGACAAGATGAATGCTATCACAGTTATTTATTTGTTCCCAGTTGTAGATAATGTTATGTGTTTTTTTAAACTGATGTTAAACTGATCGTCAATGAATCTTCATGTATGGTGGTTATTCAATAGAATTGTATACACTATTGCATTAGGAATGTGCAATATGGGCCTAATGCTAAGTATGAGGACATTTCAAGTTTTTCACTTGTAATGGTACTGGGTGGAATATGAATTTGGTTTGGTGATGAAAGGATGAAAATGAGACATGACGTTTGTCTTAATCGAGAACATTTTTTATTTGCTTTTGTAAACCTGTGTGAGCACCTGAAAAAATGAAAGAACATAAAACAGAATTTGTAACTGCTCCTCTAATGGGTCACGCACCTGTTTGGACGTCATTAGTTTTCCGGGGCACACATGAGTGCATAAGGAGGTTGTTCTTTGGCTTCCGGCCTGCTATGTGAATCCTCTCTATGTTTACGGATTGAGAGAAATGGCTTAAATCTGCTGGCGTCGACCCTGATTCATGTCACCGTGAGTGACGGATGACCCAGGAGGCACTGGTTTGACAGTCAGACAGATTACAAGTGAGCAAAACGCCAACAACCTCTGGCCAGCTGTGGGGCAACAGATACGAGAGGATGGCAAGACCCGTCCAGGCCACCCTAGTCCTGCCCTCACCCCCTCCAATGTCCCCTTCTCTGTCTGAACACCAGGTCTAGTATAATCATCATGAACATATCACCTGTTATCATGATATTATGACCGTTTTCCCATGAAGAATCCATGTTCAGCCTGGCACGGTTGATTTCTAAAGGTTCACTAAGGCGTCGGCAATTTAGTTAAAACCCCTTTTTAGAATAATATACCCATTCTAGCTTACCTTTAGAGACGGCTGGGCAGACGCTTCTTCCGTCCACCCACCTAATTTGATTTGAATGAACACAGACATTGATGCAGCTGTAACCTCTATTTATATCTCATCCACATATTCATCCGGGCAAGAATACTCCCCTCTCTACACACACTCCACACACACACATGTTCCTTTTTTACGAGCGCATTAAAGTCATCTGATAAGCATAGGTGTCATCCCCATCTCCGGTGCCCAGTCATTAGTGTTTGGTCCGTCAGTCCGGAGCTGCTCGGGAGGAATTAAGCGGCATGCTGACGTCTGCAAGGGGGCTAGGCTGCAGATTAGGCCCCAATAGAAATGTGTGATTTGTTGCTTTCATATTTGGTAGATGTCAGCTTCAATTTGAGCCAGCACTGTGCCTCGAGGCGGGCTGGGTGACACATTTGAAGGATGCACTGATGAACTGCTGGCAATCAACTCTTAGTTCTCTCTTCTCGGTATATGATGGCAATAAAAAAAAAAACGTTGGCCATGCATTTCTGGTATACGCCAAATGTGTCCAAGGTTCTCAGTGCTATTGTCATCTTGTTAAAAATATGTTAGAACGGGGATTATTCAAATTGAAGATTTGATCATTAGAAATAGACTTTTATAAATCAAAGCTGCCTGGTGCTGGTTCTGAACAGGCCGAAAAAACAAATGTCTTTATTATATACTTCTAATAATGCCCTAATTCAAACCTGGAACTCTAGTTATTTGATTTGTAGCTCTATATATGTTTACCACCATTTTTGCAAATTGCAGTGGAATGTGCTCAAACCATGGTGCAAAGAAACACTTGTACACAAAATACACACAAACATGGTTTTACAGATTGTCTGGCATGAATAGTACACAATGTTCACCCTTCTCACAGCAACAAGAATAGTGAGGGACCTTCCCAATATTCTCTGTGAGCCTGCTAAGTGGCTTAGTTCATGTAAATGGGCTTGCACATTTTGCTCCCAAAGGACTAATGGTTTGAAACATGACATTTTTATCAGAAACCAAATTAGCTAAAATCCAATATAAAGCCCCAAAAGATGTTGACCATTATGGCAGATTGGAAAATGCCTTTTCAAATGGATGCCTGGTTTACCTGGTCGAATTACTGAGCAAAAATTATTTTTAATCAGGGAGCCAATTTGAGTGCTAGTTCATTGCTCAAATATTGTTTTGTGTTCTGCAAAAGAGAGGTTAATTCACAAACTCCCACTGACTACTTAAGGTTGATTCCCAAAACGTGTCTGAGTCATACAGCAAAAACAATAACACGGGTATGTTCTGACTACAAAGCCTGGAGAATATGGCAAATAAGATTTTTATTCACTTGTAACCGTCCTGATTCGTGTTTGATAATACAAGGTAGGAAACATCTCTGTGAAATACAATTGGGATCCTACAGACACTTTTGTGAGTTTTAAAATGTTCCTCTAACCCTTATTTAATACTTGCTCAAACCCCAAGATTTGTGAAATTCAATTGATAAATGGCTTTTACTGGTGGATTCAAAGTAATCTGTTGGACACATTAAAAACACTGGAAAGCTTCTCCGCTAACACACAAGGAGCTATTTTAAAGCTTTCAAAGAAAGCAATATAGTAGACATTAGTACATAACAAATCACAATATGAAGCCCTACATTCCTGCTCTGCACAAACATCAAGGAATATGTGTTGGGTTATTCTGGAAAATACAACCTTTTTTTCTTGTCTTTTATTACAATGTAAAATGCTACACACATCATGTTGGACTGTGCTAATAGTGCAATGTACTTCAAGAGGGAGTGAGACTCTTCAAAATTGACTTCAAGTGGCGGTTGACACATCGGTGAAGCCTCTGAAATGTTCTTCTCTTCTCCCAGAGAAGCTATGACTTGACTCAATTATTGACAGGGCGTATGTCTTTTGCATTGAACACAGAAATGAAACAAAATAAATAATTAACGACTGCCATTACAAGTTGAACCATAAGAGACAGACAAAGAAAGAAATAGAGATGATTAGAAGAAATTGCCAGAATATCATAAGTAGGCTTAAATTATGAAAACAAAAAAGTGAGCAACAGAAACTTTTTAAGACGTCTAATTGATGACCACACTGTTCCTGAGTTTTCACCTGAGTTTTTACTTTATCAACTCTCATATTTTTATATTACAATGAGCAATTACGTAACATGAACGAAAAGACATATTTGCTATTACTGATAAATGACCAGGAATAAATTCATGATGCAATATGAATATGCAAAATTATGCAACGTAATTGTTGGTATTGCAGTAGGTAAATCAAGTGTTTAATGTCATTTAAATATTTGTGACCACAGTAGGTGGAATGGGGATTACTTCTAGTTTTCACACAAATCTATTGTAAAATCAGTGGATCCTAGCAAATGCAATAAAGCATGTTCACAAGACCTTAACTGTGACCCAGTAAAAGTAATGAGGTATGATGGTAAGGTAAAGAATGTCTTAAAAAGTAGAACACAGAGCATAAGGATTTCCGGGAAAAATAAATGTTCTCCCTCACCGGTAATTCATTGAACAAATGACATTCGGTTATTACGATGACGCAGTGTGATGAACTTTTTAACCCACTGATTCAGGGGTAATGCAAAAAAACACATCCCTGTCCAACCGACTGAAGGAAACAGTCAGCCAGATAGTAAAATGTTTTGCGTGTATCCAAGCAGGCAAATTCCAATGCACATTTGTCCCATTACAGCACATCAACATCAGAGGAAGGCACGCCAGTGTAAGCAAGGAGTGTACACTTATCATTATTTGATAACATGTTTAATGACAGATTGACAAAGCATTGGCAAATGCGGGCTGGCATCAATTCTGCTAAGTTCAGTTTTCACGGGCGCCTCGGCAATGCATGCATACTTATGTGCTTAATTTGATTTTTCTACTAAGCTATTAGTACAGTTTTCTTTTTCTTTTTTTTTTGAATCTCCGAGCCTTGGCCTGTGTAAAGAGTGTAAGCTGTTCTGATGTTTGCTAACCAACAGACTATGAATAATCAGAGTCATGACATTTATAGACCTTAAGACGGTTTAAATATTTCAAAAACAAATTCACTGTTAGACATCCTGCATAATGGCGTGGGCAGCCTGTTACTTTTGATTGTATGCACAACATTGGGTAAGGATCATTTCCCAAACACGATATGACTAAGACAGGGAATTTAACATACTAATATTTTTGCTAAAGTTTATTTCATTCACTTCTCCTGCATTCAAGTTTCACGGAACAGAGGAACTGTGATGATGCATAATACAAACCAAAGTCAACATCCCAACTGCCGAATGTACAGTAATGTGTATAGCACTCTCTCTGCTATCTATACAGCATATTGCTGACCATAAAGCAGCCATAATACTTCATTCAGCCATAGAAAATGGTGCTGAGTTATTCTGCAAACGGAAAATCACACATGTTAATGACTATGCCCAGTGCAATCTGTTAGATTGGGGTTTGTTCTAGGAGGTGTATAATTAGGGTGGACATGTCTCTTATGGAATGGAAATCATCAATGTTCATATGGATTGTTTGGCAACTGACTTGCTTAACTGTTTTGAGTCTACTTTCTTTGCTGTTATGAAATTGTGTTTGCTCTGAAATGCTTGTTTAAACCCGTGGTCACGTATTGTTTCCTTAACCTCGTGTAGACAAAACACTGTACAATGCCTGTACAGTAACATGAATCACCAATTTGTCCGTTACATATTAAACCAAATTAGGATAACAAACACTCATGGTGGTTGGATTGATTATCTTTAGGACACCTATAACAGTCAAATCTAGCCCACTAAGCCGGTTCCACCCCATGTTTTCATAGCAGCCTCTTTATCAGGAACCTATTTCGATGTGGGACAGCAGGTGGAGGCAGTTAATGATGAGATAGAACAGAAGGCTTAGTCCCCGATCAGGGGTTGGAAAACATGGAGTGGAAATGGCGGGGAAGGTACCATTTTAAAACCAGTGGCCCAAACCTTTATCTAGATAGGTTAGTTATTATGCTGACCGGAGCAAACTAGTGTATTACCTCTTCCCTGAATCATTGTTTGCTCACATGCAACACTGCAATGTATTTTACTAGTCATTTCAAAAAAGATAAAAACAACTCAAGCAAAATTGTGACATTCTGAATGATTACAGCTGCAGCACTGCGCTGCCTTATCTCCTTTATAATAAGACAATTCAATCTCACATTTTAATTTCCATTAATAAAAACAAATGATCTGGATATAACCATCTGTTTTTTACAATGTTCTAGTCGTATCTTAGATCATTTGTGCTGGCCTCAATTTAAAATAAGTTGCTACTCTAGAACATAATAGCTCTAAATCAGGGGGTCCATTGGCGAGGCAAGGAATTCAATAATTGATAGCTTTAATCTGTTCACTGAGGTGTGTGGTCTATGACAGAAATAAAAAATGCAAGGAGAAATTATAGGCGAATTCTTTAACTGCATTAGGATCTGATGAACAATTGTGATTGCATGCTCATTTCCGGCAATAGAGGGCAAGTTAGTGTCACGGTATTCAAATGGCCATAGAGCCAGTGTTCTTTTTTCCATTTGCCATCAAATATCATTAGTCTGTTATAAAACTGAGAATTGATACATGGCGGTAATTGAGAGACTTGATTGCTTAGAAAATAAAATTCGGTAAAATGTATACGCATTTTCCAGGCAATTATCTTTAATAGCTGTGAAATATGACCACTGAAGGAAATGTTTAATTGTTGTGTAGAATACAGGTATTCCTAACCACACATGACTCTATGCAGTACATACATTATATGGTTTATCTATTTCAGAAGACAGGAGACTCATGCATATTTACAATGCTGGTAGCAAATGTTAATTCTTTATTTCAATAGGTAAAAAAAGGTGCACGAATAAAGTCTCAATGTCATTTTCCTTCAAACGAAACACAATTTTTTTTTTTGTCTTAAAATATTTTTCTTTTTTTACATGTAAGTCTACAGTTGTTGGGTTCATTTACAGAATCAGAGTCTAAACTGGTGATTTAACATTTATTAAAGTGCTTTTCTGTTATATCATTGCAACACAAAACATTTTTTTTACATAGCAATACACTTTACAATTCAGCAAATGTGTTAACGTGTCTGGCTAGCTGTTTAAAACAGCTGCATATTCTTGCGGGTGTGTCATTGGAGATAAAAATTACATTTTATCCATTCATTTGTTTTAGAAATTATATAATTGAAACTTGACACGTCATACAAATAAATAGTAGTCATAGCCGGAGCTATTGCATGCAAACATCAGCAATTATGTTTTAAGCAGTAATACGTTTCATTACTGGTGATGCATTTGAGCGGGGTGCAAAGATATAAGTGGGTGTATTATTTAACATTTTAGGATTCAGTCTAGCCAGTGTGTCCATGAATTGTTTAATTAAACTTTTTCAATGTCTTTATGCATACTACACAGCGCTACTGGAAAAATTGTTGAAATATCGGACCCGTTTAAAAAACAATCAATAGCAACAAACAATTGTACCAAAAAGGACCAACCCCTACTCTTTGTCCATTTCTACATATTGTGAATGGTTCTCAGGTGACTTGCTGTGAGTTTTACTCAAGTGGAGTTTAACTGCATGGTTACTAGCAAATGTCCTACAGCAAAGCTTACATTTGAACTTGGCGTCAAAGTCCTCGTCTGTTACTAGCGTCTCTTTCACCTCAAAACTGAGAGCCTTAGACAGTTCTGCCTCCTCTTCCCTTGTCTGATGATCAATAGGTAGTTTGCACATATCTTTGATTTGGAACCCTAGATGGGATTCCAGATGGGAGATAAAAGCTGGTGGTGTCCTGAACTGGGAAGCACAGTCATTGCAATAGAAGACTGGATGGCCGGTGTCCATGCTCTTCAGAAATTTGGTCCCCCCTGTTTTCCTAAGTTGGTATTTGACATTGGCCAACCAGTGGCTGATGGTTGTCATGGATAGTCCCGTAAACTTGGAGATGTGCATTCGTTCTTGAGGACCAAGATCCGAGAGTAGGTACTTGCCCTCAGAAGTGAGAAAGAGGCTGGAGGCAAACTGGGCTTGGAGGATGAGTAGATGTCGGGGGTTCCAGTTCGACTGTCTCCCTTTTCGCTTGTGAACTGAGTAAACCTCTGCCGTCATGTCCTCAAAGCGTCTCACATCCGTCTCCAGCTTCATGGTCGGTATCCTCGATGGCATGGAGGCTTTTGGTGCGGTGGCTTTTGGAAGAACTTTGACCATGTCTGCAATGTCAGACAGTGCATATTTCTGTGGCATTGGGGCAGAGGGCCGTACATCGGAGGAACTTGGTTTGTTAGATTTATATTTTGTCAGGTCAATTGGCTGATCACTGCTAGTAAACAGGAACGCGTTGTTAGCTCTGTTCCTAGCCGGAGTGGCATGCACTACTGCTTGCTTCTCCAAACTCCTGTTGATTTCAGAGAAAATAAATTGGGATCGACCAGATATTTTACTATTTTCAGATCTTGAATTGGTCAGTTTACTTGCTTTACCTAAATGATTGTTCAAAACTGACTGCAGTGCACTTAGAGGGTTTATGCCCAGTATTTCTGGGGTGTCGGTGACAAGCTCTGAAGTAGTGCTTCGTCCATTGCTGGCAGGTGGGCTTGGTGTCTTGCCTCTATCTGAGAAATCAGGACTCAACTTCCCTTTGATCGCATCACACCCTTCATTCAGACAACCTGCATCCAGCTTTGAAGAGGTAGAGGAATCGTCCTGACAATCGCTGTCATCATTTTCTGCCAGATCAAACTTACTATTCTGACTTTCTTTACCATCGCTAATGCCAACCTTTTCTTTTTTGATGTCTGCATTGTTAAACTGTTTCTGTCCCTGAGGAGTGTCAACTCGCCCAGCACTTTGAAAGAACTTCCCCTTTGGGGCAATTGGTCTCAGTTTGTGGTTAAATGTCTGCTTTAGCTGTATGGAGGGAGACGCTGAGAGGGGACTACTGCTCTTGATGATACCAGAGAGTTGATAGGCAGCATGAATACTGGGGTAAGCACTCCAGCTGGGGGTTCCAGTCTGAGCCTTGTTGATTGCAGAAGCCACCGTGTTGGCTAAAGACTTTAGGATGTCCCCTCCTCCACCTGTTGATCCCTGTTGCTCCAGATCCTCCTCGCGAAGGTATGGATATTTCAGCGCCCCGCCTCGTGTTTTCGGATCTTCATCCTCTGCCTTGTGGTCTTTCACTTCACTTTCTTCCACTTTCTCCAGTGTGCCCTCTTCCTTGTGGCTACCTTTCTCATTATCCCCTGGGGAGATTTTTGGAAATATCTTATCACCTTCCGTATCATTAGCAAGAGGCTCGGCTAACACCTGCATCTTCTCTATAGCCAAGGGATCGAGGGCTAACTGTTTCCCCTTCTTAGAGGCGGAGTTTGTAACTTTGATGAAGTGTCCAGTAACCATCATATGAGTAGTGAGCTGTTGCAGGGTGTCATGTGAGCTCCCACATTCCATGCATTTTAGAATCTGAGACTTGCACGTCTCAAACTGCCAAGTGTAGCTAGCTCCATTCTGATAACCATAGCGATTGTTGTTGGCATTTGAAATAGCTGCGGCCCGTTGGGCTTCGCTGTAACCGGCCAACCCAGTGGTAGAATCAGGAGAGCAAGGTCTGTTGGCTTCGTAGGCCCGTTTCTTTGCAGGTGGCAGTAATTTGGGCGAAAGCACTGGCATTGGTTCTTTCAAAGGCACTTTTTGGTAATGCTTGGTTTTGATCATATGGACACTCAAGTCTTGGAGGGATTCAAAAGAGTGGCCACAGAACATGCACTTCAGAACCTTCTGTGCGTCCTCCTTCCCCTCCATGTCTTGCAAATGTCTTTTTCTGGATTTGGAAGACGACATGGAGGCGTTGCTCGGCCTGCTGTGGTTGTTGTCCTGGTAATGTCCGCTCTTGTTCATGTGCACCGTTAAATCCACAATAGAGTCATAGGCAGCGCTGCAGTCCTTACACTTGAACCGACTGGCTCCCGTGAACACTGTCCCGCCGGCTTTGCTGCTCTGTCGGTAGAGGTGAACCGAGCTGAAGAGGTTGGGTTTAGACATTGGCTTTGGGGAGTGTGTTTGCTGGAAGGTTTTTGAGAGAGCGTCCTGATGCCAGTCAAACTCACCCTTGGTGCTGCCGTTGGTGCTGTCGCAATTGGCTTTGCTGGGAGTTTTGCCAATTTTCAAGTCCATCCCAGTCCCTGTCCAGTAGGAGTCAGAGAGGAAATTTGCATAAGCAGCTCTCATTTTCTCCAGACTGCTATGCATTTCATCCTTGTGTTTTGAACCACTGCTCTCCTCATCTTTCTGACTTGCTGGCGGTGAGGACGACTTGAAGTCTGAAAGTGAGAGTCGATCGCTAGCTTCGCTGGGGTGAGACTCTAACTCAGCCTCTTGATTAGAAAGGACACTAACAGGGGAATTCTGGTAGCTGTAGGTTATGCTGCTTTTATTGTCCATCTCTTTGTCCTCTGAGGCCTTGGGACTCATCTTCTCCGAACCCTCTTCTTCGGTTGGAGTATCATTTTCTCCATCAATCTCAGGAATGGTCTCTCGCATGATGCCATCTTCATCTGGCTGGTATACTAAGAGAAAGAGAAGAAAAGAGAGAAGAGATTAAATAGTGCTGGCATTTCTCATAACTCTTTCCATTAATTATAGGATAAGACTAATTAATAGTTGTAATCACTACTGCAAACACTACCAAATACTTTAAACATTTAGTTCCAAGAATGCCCAACATACAAGATATCTCCACAACTATTATTTATTTCTGTTGCTTTTCTTTTCTAAGCAAAAATACCCTAAAAACTTCACGCTGCAGTCCAGAGGAATTGTGGAGTATCAACCAAATGGACGCACATGTTCATGGACTAAAAAGCTAACAAATGGATTCTTGTCATTCTCAGTGGACATTGACTTGATTTCTCAAAGGGTTAGCTTGCTTCATGTTAAGATGTTTACTACAACTTTTTGACCAATGACTAGTAAATGCATTACATTTCTCTGGGGGTTTTGCAATTGTTATTGCAAATAGCCAATTCCAAAGTGTTTATGGGTGTCTCAGAACAGCAATTAACTATATTAAAAATATACATTTTGCCCTGCTTAGATCCATCAGATTGTGTTGTAGCAAATTATACATATTGATAGATATTATTTTATCTGAAGTGTTCTAATAATAAATGAAACAGGCTGAGCCTTGCAAGATGAGTTATTCACAATATACTTTTGTGAATAATTAAATTATATTGTTAATCATAGCATAGAAACTGTGAAATGATCGAAAATAGATTTACTTAGTATAACTAGATACTTATCTAATATTTCAAAGGATTACTGGCAGATCTGTCACATTGTTCTTGACAGTTTCATAAACATAAATTATCTACTTCATTATTCACCTTTTTGTTTGCACTCATAGGGCACAAATAGTTTTGCATCAATTAAATTATAATTAAAACAACAGCTTTACTAATTGACAAATCTACCATTGTCTAATTTGTAATACATCTGATACAGCATGATTTTCTGCTTTGATTTGGCTTGTGGATCCTCAAAAATAGAAACAGTTCTATACAATCTCTGTTGATTAAAGAGCCTCTAAAACCATTACATTCTACAAACAACGTCAACAATGGTCACAAACAGTTTCAAAGACAAATTGTCAGCTTTGTCATAATATAATCTGATACGTCCACTTTGAATTCATGTCAGAATATGTGCATTTTGAAAGAAGTTATGGCAGATGTGCTTTCAGTTAAATATGAATAGGACATAACGGCCATGTCCAGGCACTTTCATGTGGGTTATATTTCTCCTTTGAGTTATGGGCACTCTATGGAGTGGAATGTTGGATGGGAGGAACACTCAGGAGTGCTACAGTACTGGGTCGGCCCATATAATGAAGAATGTCCTCCTTTGCATTCTGAAAATAAGACTTTTGTATCAATATTTCACAAGTGCCTCAGGAGAAACCCTGGAGGTGAACTCATCGTCAGCTAATGGATAAAGATGGAGTCTCAGGTTTTAAAACGAACATGGAGAATGAGGCCTCCACGAACAAGGAAATTCCCCAATGTGCTGTGACCCTGATCTACTATAAGAGAGATCTAGATTCTAGATTGGCCAACCAAGTTTGCTGATGGCCTCTAAAACAGGCTCATCTTCCCATCCAGGTTGAAAGGGAAGTGTGGGTTGTCAAAAAACAGATGCACGTTTTATTGATAGTTTTGTATATATTTTACAAAGTTGGAAAACAATCTGAAATACAGCTCTCAGCTATGACAAGCTTCAATGGATCAATCACATTTATTTAAATCAGAAGTTAACATTCAGACGGAAACCCCAAGGAGCAAGCAACACCAGCGTTGAAGCACAGTGGCTAGAAGAAACTCCCTAAAGGGTCCGAAAATTAGGAAGAAACCTAAAGACGAACCAGGCTCGGAGGGGTGACCAGTCCTCTTCTGGCCGGGCGACAATTTAAGAGTAACAGCAGTGTAAAACCTTGGGATGAGAAAGGGGGTCCAGTGACACTGTGGCCCTATCCGGACCGGGCCCACCAGGCTGGAATTCAATCCACCCACATTGTCAAGCATCAACCACAGGGACACCAACCAACCATCCTGAATGAGGGCTGAGTATTGCCAGCAGAGCTCACTCCAAATGCTTCTAGGCCGGAACAGACAACTGACAAGCATCTAGGAAGGAAACTAGTTTTTATTTCCTGGGATGAGACTAAAGCTCTATAGAACACCAACAATACCACCATTTGAATGTGTGGATAATTTACAAATCTTAGAAGATATATATACACATGGTCCGATGTTACAAACATCTGACCAGACTATATTTGGCTAATACACTTAATGTGTTTTTCGGGGGTGTCACGTCACCGCCTAGTGGAGGCCACTCCCCTGTGCGCGTGGCACCCCGGCGTTCGACGTCGCCGGCCTTCTAGGCACCACCGTCCGTGTTTGTCTTGTTACCCAGGTCCCGTGAACGCATCCCTCCCTGATTCCAAACAGCTGCGGCTCATTGCCTGCCTATTTAATCCCTCATGTGTCTTGTCTCTGCGTTCGTTATTGTCTTCCTGTTATCGTGTGTAGGGCACAGAGGTGCTCTGTGGCAGAGTTTATCATTAACGCCACTTATTTCTACTTTGAACTACCGGTAGTGTTATATCCTACCGCGTACCATAGGTAATAAAACCTATTTGAGTTATTCGCCTACCTGCAGTTTGGTCTACTTCATTCCACGTTACAGGGGGGTTAACAAAAAATATTTAATTGCCGGTTAGATAAACTATGAGCTAGCCAGTAAGAAATATACTAAAGCTAGCCAGTTAGAAATATACTAAAGCTAGCCAGTTAGAAATATACTAAAGCTAGCCAGTTAGAAATATACTAAAGCTAGCCAGTTAGAAATATACTAAAGCTAGCCAGTTAGAAATATACTAAAGCTAGCCAGTTAGAAATATACTAAAGCTAGCCAGTTAGAAACCTCAAGTGGAAGTGGATGTCATCTTTTCTGTAGCATATAGCAGTTGACTGTTGGTTATAACATGAAAAGGCCTTGGTGAAAACATTTGTACAAGCATTGCAATAAGTGTCTACACACCATAGTTACCCATCTTATTTTCATGGGTGGCAACAAGAATCTAAGATTCTGGTTCTAAACCTCCTTGGGGTAAGCGTGCGTGGCGTTTCCATGGTTTTAGTTGAACTCTGACTTGATCTCTGGACTACCATCTGAATAATGGTGCTGCCATTACCTTTAATATCCACCCACGAGTCACAATTACTTAATTATTGGACACAGAAGCCAGAAGATGGCAATAGCCCAGCATTCTGTATATTGGTGATAAAGCAAAACAGCTTTTCTTCTTTATTGGATATTTCATGCAGATAAATAACCTTACCAACAAATTAATGGATTAGGAATTTAGCATGTTTTAAATATTTATCCATGAGATACTTACAGCTATCATACATAAATGGAGCATGCTAAATTGTTTTTTCATGGCAATTAGATGATACAATTTACCATGTTTAAGATGTTTTATCTGCACTATGTGCATAGACTGCTAACAAATTCAGCATTACTATTCACGGTAAAGCCTAGTCAAGACATACATAATTTTAGGGAATTATGATCTGAAGGTTATATAATGTGAATATAGGACTTAAGATTACTATAGATATCCAGTATTCTTTCAGATGGAATTTATACAAAAATGAATAGTAGTTTTTCTTACTACTACATATTGCATCAAAAGCAGCAATTGACCTTTGGCAGAGTCAGTCTAAGATAAACATCTGTTTCCCCTCCTCACACTCCCAAACATTCTGCCAGCCCGCGGTCCATGTCAAGCAGCATGATCTTTAATACCAAATCAAAAGCAAGGGCAGGTCTTAATATCTTTCGAGTCTACAAAGACCGATCATACAAGGACTTGGTACATGTGACAATGCAGCGATAGCAGCCATTTTGCAATAGCACGGTAAATATTAAGTTAATTATTTGGTTTTAATGACAGTTGAAATGCTAATAGGCCTGCTGGGAAATGCCTGAGTCTGTTGAATCCATTCGTTCTTAGAAAACAAGAAGCTGACACGCAAGTGCTAAGATTTAGCATGTCATATAAACCCTGTAGAAGCCTCCAATCTGTGTCACTACAAATCTATATCTTTAGACAGAAATATGCAAAGGTCAAAAAACCCAGGGTGTCCATCATAAGTCAGTGACGTGAAGTGTTTATAACATGCATCTGTATGAACAGACAGGCACAACAGGGCCTGAACATCCAGTAGCAGAGGCCAGGTTCTGAGCCCAAGCCGATTTCAGAACACAGCCAACGGAATGGACAGTGGTACCGTAGGTCTAGGATTAGTTGTGGAATTCATATTTTTCCAGACACACAGACATTTCCTTTACTCTGTCTAACTGGATTTTTGAACACCTTAGCCCCTTAGTAGTTTGCCTCGTACCCTAACCCTGGATGGGAGACCGGATACAGCTGGCAGTGATGTTTGAGGGGAAACACAAAGCTCACGATGTTCCGGGGCAAGGACCTGAGAACCCGGTGGAGGGTGCTGTTTTTCAGTCTACAGTCCTTTCTCTCTGTTGTCAATCAAGGTCAAATTGCATTTACCTGTAAGAAGAGGGTGTTTGATTTTGAGTCCTGACTTCATTTCCAATCAGACAATCATACAAGCATGGCTACCTGATACCAGCTTCCAATGTCTCCCTTCTCTTTCCCCTGTAACTATTCCCAATAGAAGCTGTTATTAACTATCAACACTTACTAAAAAAAACAATTATAGGATCCTACAGCTCCGATTTTTCACACTCCTCAAAATCTGATTCCCCTTACATTTTTCTTAAACACAGGGAAGTTACAGCAATTGAGTCCTGTTAAGTGAGCCTACGGCGTATTTTCCCGGCGAGAGTATTAGATTTTCACTGCTAGCCTGTTAGCATTACATTTTATAACGGCAAAGATATCAACATTTATCCCACGGAAGGTCAACATTTTCCTCATTAAAGTGACAAGACGAAGAGAGTGAGCAGCCTGAGGGGTTTAGCTAATGGACAGCTGCCTGCAATACTCTGTGATAGCCGGCCCGCACCAGGTAACACTATCTTCACTGAAGATTGGGTAATTCATAGGTGCCAGTGACAGGTCTGCGTGTCTCTGCCACTTTCCCTAACTGCTCTCTGGTTGTCTCAAGCTACAGTTTTCGCTGCTCGCAAATCAATATCCCTTTTTACTTCTCATTGATTGCCTGGCGGTGGGACCGACCTAAGCAGGACTGTTATGACATTTCTAGATTTCCCCCTGTCCTTGGACCAATCAATTACACGCATATGGCAATCAAAACCTCTTTGCAAAATGAACCTGCTCCGTGACATTTACATCTCCCGGATTTATGTCATGCTGAATAGAAAGAAAACTGAAAAAAAAGAAATTGCAAGAAAATGTACAAAAACAAAAACACAGCGGGCTCTAGCGCCATCAATGGTATCCTACGTAAGCCTACAGATTCTACAAAACAAAGCAAGTCTATCAAAACCATACTACTGTCGTAGTGTTTACAGGGCCTGCCGGATATCCACGCATTCTAGAGCAGGGGTCTCAAACCGGTTCCACGGAGGGCCGAGGGTCTGCAGGTTTTCACTCTCACCTTGTACTTGATTGATTAATTATGTCACTGATTGGTTAGGTCTACCCTCACCTGGTTGTTTAGGTCTGAGCTGGGAACCAATTTACAGGAAAAAACTAAAACCTGCAGACACTCGGCCCTCCGTGGAACCGGTTTGACACCCCTGTTCTAGAGCCAGGGTCTTTAAATCTGGACCTCAAAGCCAGTTCCACATTTTTCCATTGCATTTAGAGACTTATTTAGACCTGGGATACCAGGTGAGTGCAATTAATGATGAGGTAGAACAGAAAACCAGCAGGCTCTGGACCTCGTAGGGTAAGATTTAAAGACCCCTGTTCAAGGGGTTAGTCTTCCTTGTATTCCTTATTAACTTTTGCTGGATCTCATCCCATTACACGGAACTCTCAAAACGGTCCAAGCGACACATGGGATTAAATATTTGACCAGAGGTAGTCAGGTTTGGTGTAGAGTGCTGATTATAAAGATCAATCTAAGAGCAGAATTAATGGGTGATATTGCATTAGTTAATTCTTTATCCAAGACAATACTTCATGCAACCTACTTCGAAACTTTTCATAGCAACTTTTCACAACCCTCTGGCCCGAACACAACGTTCCTCAATGCATTTCAATGCATCCTCATGTCTGCTACATTTCAAAATGACACAACAACGACCTTACTTGTGTCCTCACCAAATATTTTTATAAGCTATTGTATAAAATCTTGAAAAGATTTTGGGATGTAATAGCTTACATATGCAGTTGCACAGCAAAAACACCCATAACCTGAAACTCCCTACCAGAGCCTTAAACCAAGCCTCCAGAACATACAGAAACGGTGCTCCAACAAGTATTTAGACTAGCCTGGAAAGACAGGCTAGTGTGATACTGAAAAGTACTCACTTCTGCAAAGACTGCACATGTGCAGTTGGTAAATCCCCTTTGAATGGTGTCAGACTAAGGCTCTGAGAGAGCATCTTGACCTTACATTGATCACTGCCTCTTTATGAGAGATCAGAAACCCATTATGGTCAACATGGACAAGTTCTTGCCTGGTTCAGATCCAATCTATCAGAGGGATCAGTTTGTGTGTGTTGATTGTTTGCTTTGGGCAGGGCTACTCTGTTCACATAGTGCCTGGTTCACTACACAGTTTGTTGCCGGGGGAACTAAAGTCTGACTGAATTCAGTGCTGAGCTATCCTTTCCGGATCTAAGGAAGTCTTTAGACCAAGCCCTTGGCCTACCTGGCCTGGTGACTCTAGGCTGTCCCTGTCCCAAGTTGTGTTCCAGATCTAGTTCTACTTGATGATTCCTGCTTTCACAGCACACCTGGATTTAATGACCCTGTGTTCATTTGATAAGGCAAACATATTGATGCCTAAAAAGATTGCACTCTTTAAATCTTTTCACATCTAGAAGACAACTTATATATTATACATTAAAATATGATAATATTTATTATAATATATAAGCACACATATATTTTTTTTACTTCTTAGTTTCTAAGACACTCTGCCCAGACTGCATGCATTTTCAGTGCCCTCACAACATAACGTGGTTTATTTAGCTAAACCCACAGTCATATTTACACAAAGAACAGCAGTCGATGAAGGCTGTAATACAGTGGTTTGAATACTATAAGTGGAGGGGAAAACCCATTTACCTTTCCACAGAGTGGTTATGTTAAGATCTCTCTGAGGCCTTTGCTGCAGTGCAATACCATACGACTGAAAGATTAGTGTTAATTTTTGTATGCATGAAGGGGATGTTACTTAAAGCGCATTACTTACTTCACTAAACAGTGGCTAGTCATGCAGATAAATGCCTTGCTTTCATACACCCTCACATTAAATATTTTATAGTTCAATATAATCAAACAGAAAACCTTGCCATTTTAAAAATGACAATGTGGACCATGTTGAGGGAGGCAGATTGTGAATTCCATGATGTACATTACACAGACTAAGACCCAGATAAAAATGATAGGATCACCAATATGACACCATATCCTTCCATCTGGCTGCTCATTTGGGCAAAAATAATCAGGATAATTATGGCAATTAATCAAAACAATGTTTTCACAACCAACTGTTAAAAAAATGCAGGCGAAAACGCAGAATACCTCAAGTAGCCTACACTGCTTACACATCACAACCCCCCCAAAAAGCTACCACAAGATTCAAGTCATTTTTCGAAACTCTGGAGATCTCGTCAGTTTGATTTGAGGATTTTCTGTGCAAAACACAAACGTTGGCATTCCTCATTGTTTTCCCCCTGTCCCTCCCGTCGATACTAATCACAGATCTCACTTAGTCACATCAAGCGGTGGCTTTCCGTCCCACACTAGCTCCAGGAGTCCCTTCACTTCCTCCGTGATGTCACGGAGCGACGATGCTCTTTTTGATGCCTGGCTGCTAGAAGCTTCTGCTCCGAGACGCATCACTCGGCCCGCTGCCTAATTGGAAGTGAGCGGCGGTAGAGCGTTGCAATCTGCACTACGGCACCTAAGTCATCACTTGCAGCGTTCCACCGCCAAGCCTCCTTCCTGCCATCGCCTCACATGGAGTACCGTTGCCTCATATCCCACCCCCAGGGTCGTCAGAGCTTTTACACACCTTCCCCTCAAATACGAGGCTTTGTCTGGTGTTGCATCACCGGCAACACCGCGCGTTTCCTTTTTCTTAACCAACTGTTTTCTTTGGCGTACACGTTAGGCGTGCTTTGTTCGAAAAAAACCAACTGTACTTTTATGTCGACGGACGTAGGGAACTATAAGTCGATTTTTCTCTTCAGAACACACCTAATGTGAAACATTTATTCGTTCTCGTTTTTCGTGTGAGTGTGAGAGAATGACAGAGCTGGGAGAGGAGAGAGAGAGAGCCTGCCCAGTGTGCTACTGCTTTCTCCTTTCTCTGTCACTTGGTTTTTGAAGAGCTTGTGACATGGCTCTCCAGGAGAGACATGATGAGGTCTGATGGTTCCTTTCTGCAGAATAGCAGTTTACCCCTGATTCACCCTTATCAGAGAGAGAACCCATCATCTTACTGTACGCCACTCAGCCAACCCTCGCATATTGGAGCTGACCAGTCAAGCAAACAGGGAGGTACTAATAAAAGACCATCTTGCTTCGGTTCAAATTTCCCTGATTGAATGTCAGTCAGGAATGTTTGCGTGGCTTGGCAGACAGACAGGCAGGCAGGCAGGCAGGGTAGAGGGAAATGGACCATCATTTAAAGGACCACTGCCTCGTACAGATTAGGCCTTTGTTCATAACTTCTATGAGCCAATGGCTGAGAGGAGAAATTTATTTATTTTTGGCACTTAACTGTCCTGGTAACACAAGTAGTTTAAACACATGAAAATATGTTTTCTACATGTGTTTTAACCTTAATATATTTTCCACAGATTATATAAATAAGTTAAATAAATTAACTTAAAAAACATAAAATAAACCTTGATACAATTCCTACAATATGAAGTGATGAAGCCGGCTGTTTCAATAGGACACTACACATCAGGGCGTGTTTAACATGATAAAGCGCCGTTACGAGCCGGCATCTCCTCCCGACACAGGTCACTCGATGTTACGTGTCCTCCTCCGTGAGGGGTTAATAGCCAGACGACACAATAAACAGTGACGCATCATGACCTGCGCATAGCTCCGGGGATCAAAACACTGGCCATCACATCAGCAGACATCCGTCAAGGTCAAGCCCAGCTTGATGAATCTGATACCGCAGCTGACTAAAGAAGAGTGTGTGTTCTATTAAAACAATCTGCATTTCACTAACTCCCCCCCCCCCCC
>JACXGK010005674.1:5742-18413 GCA_016801125.1 Novumbra hubbsi
TGAGGAGAGGGGTGTGTTCCTGGGTTTTGGGGCATGTTCCAGAGTGAGGAGAGGGGTGTGTTCCTGGGTTTTGGGGCATGTTCCAGAGTGAGGAGATAGGTGTGTGTCTGGGTTTTGGGACATGTTCCGAAGTAAAGGTAGGGGCGTGTTCCTGGGTTTTGGGACATGTTCCAAAGTCAGTAGAGGCACCAACAAGGTGCTTTGGGTGAATACCAAAAATTTGGATTTGCTAGCTCAACCAACAACACCGGCATTACTATATACACTGCTCAAAATAATTAGCGGAACAAGTAATCATCAGGTACTTCAGGGATATCAATCTGTCCAGTTAGGAAGCATAAGAGATTGTGCCCCTTTCCCACAGGCTGCAGGCAGAGCTGAAACGGATGTCCTGGAAAGGTCCTGGGAGGCACTGCTGCCTCACAGGCTGATGTTTCAGCAACGCCCCCAGGTTAAACCCACTCTGCATATTCTTCTCCATCAGCCTAATCATTAACGTAGATAACAGTAATAAGCTTCCATAAGGGTTTGTTATCAGAAGGTTGCGTGCATGTAACGGTAAGCCTAGTGGTACAATTATTGGGCTAATATCCTTATGGGTTCCAGATAAAATCTGGCAACAAAATAATGTGTTACTTCGTTCCTAAACATAGCAGTTACCAATGTTACCTATGTGCAAGTCAGTATAGAGTGTCTGCTAAATGCCTAAAATATTATCTTTTTAACCAAATTGCAGGACTTTGCAAAGCTAGCTTGCGGCATATAACCTGCATATTTAGGGCCAGAGTTTTGGTTCTTCTTTTTGAGTGTGCTGACAGGTTTAATGTTTGCTTTTGATTGGCTTATGTAGAAAAACAGGCAGAGTAACTTAAAACAGTGTGGAATTGCTGAAGAATTAGCCAGTGAGACAGCGTGCAGAAAAGATGCTTAGTCCATACATCTTATTTTTTGGGTTCAGACAAAATATATTTTTGTACATACAACTTTTACACCGAAAACTAGCCTTCTGGCATTGGTTTTCCACTACAATTTAGACATTGATCAGTTTGATTGGTTGAAAATCCCCTCTGTCAAAATCACTACACAATAAGGTTGTAAGTGCATAACGTTAAGGAGCCACAACCTTCAAAATTGCCAAGATGCGCATCAGTCTTGCAAGTTTCTTGTAAAGGTCAATTATTTTCTCTGGAAAATATTACACTCAACCAATGGCTAGCAGAGAGTAGGCAACGGTACCACGAATAATGTTTTTAGGTGTCGCCATTCTCACCAGTGTTTCTGAACTTCACTGAACCCCTAACCGTTGTGTTAGGGTGTTACATGCAGCATACATGGAGAAACATAACACCCATGAATGAAAACAGCAAAATAGGTGTTTGTATTTGTGTTTGTGGTGGTGGGAAATGTAGGTTTGCCATTTACCTAAGATGCTAATCTACATTATGTGGTAAAAGGCCATTTTGAACTGTCCTGACCACCAACTTCCTATAGCAGTTTCTTTACTTACAAGCACAAGATGACTCCCATCCCAAATGGCACCATAATTTGTATATAGTGCACTACAATGCAAGCTGTCTAGTAAAGAGTCCACAGTGCTCCCCATTACAGTAGCATAATTCCAAAAGGCTAATCAAATCAGCAGTCTTTTCTCAACCAATATTGAGTCTGACTGGGCCAGTTTTGTAGACAAGGATTAAGCCGAGCCCAGGACAAAACAAACTCCATAGAAAATTCCAGAATTTGTTGTTTTAATCCTAGACTAGGCTTAATCAGTGTCTGCGAAACCAGCTCATGCAGTATTGGATAACCCTTTGCACGCAGCATAGCAGTTGCAGCATTTGAGTAGAAACCAATAGGTCATTAGATTGATGACCTGAAATGGAATACATAACTTTGGTATTCCAAGTAAAGCAGCTAACCCTGATTCATCATCACAACAGCACTTTGTAACTTTACAAATCCAAGTGGCAAGGCCAAATAAAGCCAGATCATTTTTTGGAAAGGTTGGACACAATTGCAGGTAACCAGGATTCTAATATATTTATGGTAGGAGACTTTGTATTTGAATTCAACACAATGCCAAGGCACACAATGACAACCCCTTTTATAATTGCCATGGAACTCTGAAAGTGACATCAAAGAAACATACCTGTGACAACCCCAATATTGCATAGTGTTGAAAAGACTAATCTTTGCAGCAGATGCTGAGCTGTTGAGCATCTGATCAGTAGATGCCTGGAGCGGTGGTAGGAAGCAGTCCCCTGCATCTGACTATCATATGTCGGGAGACGTTGCCTGCCAGCTGCTGAGGTAACAAATTCCTTGTACCATGGGACGTGCAGTACGTTCACACCTTTATGTTTGCATTTTAGAACCAGAACTTGTATCCAATTAATCCATTGTTTGGTTCATGGATGTTTCCAGTTTAAATGAATAGAACGTGCTTGTGTCTGTCTGGAGTAGTCTCACGATGGTTGTTGTTTCCTGTTTTCGTGTGACTGACAGCATGAGGATGAAAGAATGCACATCAAGCCCATCTTTTTTGAGGCACTGTTTGGTACGCTAAGAAGAAAAAACGAATGACTTTCCAACAGATGAACCAGTACCAGAGTAACGCTCAATCAGAGATACAACGCTCACGAGAGCGTGCTTCAATTCAATACTTAACGGATAGTGCAAAAAGAGACATCTAATCATCTTTAATTTGGCAGAGTTGTTTAATCATCTTATGACCTTGAGGGTAGACGCTATGCAGGTTGCTGATGGTTTCCAACCTGAAGCTCTGGTACCACACACCATCGCAGTAGTAAAGGTAATAGCCTATGGACCAAGTCCTTCTGACTAACAGAAGTTCTAATACAGACACAATTCAGGTAGACAAGAACAAAAGGGCCTGAGACTAGGAAAGAATTAGCAGCTCGAGCTGGCTTGCTATAAAAAGATAAAGGCACCTGATTCATTTTTCTTAATCAGTAATTGCTTTTACTTTCTGCACAAGAATTGACAAGTAGTATAATTTCACCATGGTGTGGTGTAAAAACATCAGGTTTTACTGGCTGGAATTAGTAATATCCAGTTATGTAAAAATATGTGACAAGGCAAATGTACACAGTCTCCTGCAGTTAAACAAATCAGACCTCCAGAAGACCATGACAGAACTTTCACACTTTTTTTCTCCTGGGCAGGTCCAAACAATGTATTGTTTTAGGGAGTACAAGAAATCATTCCTTAAGGTTCCTGACTTTGTCCTCAGTGATATACTGGGAACTTAAATTGAACTAGACAAGGTGTCTGAGAAAAGGATCGCTGTGGCTTATCTTGCCAATGTCCCAAGGACTTGTACAATACATAAGTCCTGCCAACATAAGGCGGCAGAATCACAGTGAACGACTGCAGCATTTGAGTCAATGTTTGACAAATAATGAGGTTTTCGTCAAACTTCTCTTGACATTTTCGGCATCATCAGCGTAAGAAAACACTGAACATCGTCTAAAGAGATAGGCAAGGGGAGGCAGATCCTGTTCATGTGCAGAAATAGGGTCCCAGAAACCACAGCCACAAATACAAACCCAGTTCACCTCAGCCCATCACATCATGAAGTCCTTTTCAGGGATGTGGATTACAAGTATCTGACATCAGCTACGTTATGCCTGGATGCTCGTACCCCTAGGGACAGCCGTTTCCTTGCATCATGACCGCCAGATCAGCAAATAGATACAAGGACACAGGGGGAAAAAAACTATGTTATTTAATTAAAATCCTGTTGGACCCGGTCTCCTTTTCTAACTACCCAATTGGTCTCCTGTGTAATTGCGTTATCCTATCTAATGGCTTCTTTCATGCCTCAGGTCTTTAAGAGGGAGAGCAAGAGTGACCAGAAGAAGAAGGGAGGACGGTGGAGGGAGGGAGCCAGAAAAGGAGTTGTACCAAGAGTTAACACCGTTTGTGGAGGTCCAATTACTGTTGCCATTTGAGTTCTTATACAGAGCAACATACAGATGGTGACTTAGTTATCTTAGGACAGCTAGGTTAGACAACCACATAGTCCAGTAATAGTAAGTACAGTGTACTGGCAGTCTGATCCAGAGGGACATATACATGGTGACTTACAGTAATCTTAGGACAGCTAGGTTAGACAAGAGCAGACTCTGTAATGGTAGAATATTTAATACATTAAGGGCAAGCATCAGTTCATTACTTGCTGCTCTGTAGGCAAACACCACAGACTTGTAAGGGACACAAGCTGCTATTGAAGAGCAATGAAGTAGGGTGACATGGCTGCAACAAACACTGACTGCAGCCTTATACGGTGGAGCTGTCACCATAAAGCATTAGTCTCGGCTTGCCTCAAGTGTTTAGGATGCGTTGGGTAATAAGTAGGGGTTGTCACGGCACAGGCTATGTATATTATGGCAGTTTGCTATGTCTACGTGAATAGCTGTCAAATAGTTGCTTCCTTTGTCCTTGGGAGATTCTCAAGTGCATTTCCTTGATTTGTTTCATCTTGCCTCGCGTACGAAGTCCCTTACTGGGTGTTAAGAGAGAGGCAAGGAGAGTGGATGGAAGGGGAGAAATCAAGGAAATGCTACTGAGTCTGTTTTTAAGGGGAGAAATCAAGGAAATGCTACTGAGTCTGTTTCTTCTTTACATCCCCTCCCCTTCAGTTCCCACTGCACTTTAGAGTGACAAGTCGTGGAGGTAACACGGAGCAAAACAAGGAGCTTTTTTCAAGCAGATGTAACAGAGTTAAAAACGTACCGTAAGCTCACTCCACGGTTAGCTTGAAATGTCATCCGATGGGTCCAACCATTGGGTACCTTTCGTACAGCTCAGACGGTCGAAATGCTGTCAGTCAGGACGGTCATGTGTGTTGCGAAGCAGAGGGCGGATTGCGCCCAGACTGGATTCAGATGAACTGTCAGTGGAGGAAGCTGTTAGCAACAGTGAATAGACGTCGTTCTCACAAACAATCTGATTCTACAGTTCTTGGCCCATTTTATAACTTTATATGGGCCATGACATATCAAGTCACCCATTTCAAAGGCTTAAAGAACATTTTAACAAATTTGCTTTCAAAAGAATTAGACTTAATTTAGTAGGCAGCAGCTCAGATACTACTAAAGATCTGGAGCACACCAAACAACTATTTTAAAGTTCCTGCATGTCCTTACTGTTCTCAGTGCATACTTGTTAAGATGAGGACAACGATCGTTCGCAGTCTAGCATAACGATGGGAGAATGTTGCCCTCTAGTGCTAGGCTACTACCATTACTAGAACTAATATTACCTTCAGAAACCGTACAACAGCGGTATTTAACTCTAAACCAACGACCACATTTTTAGGCGGTTACATGTTCAATGTAAATGTCTGGTCTCCCATGTGGAAATTTTTCATTCAGTAAATTATGTGCATCTTCACGCAAGCAATTACAGTGAACACTGCGGCTGCACACCCATACAATTAGATTTGTTTCTTTTTTATATCAATAGCTTTTGAATTGAATTATGTAACCTAATCTTTTTGTGGCGTTTCATACAGGCCAACATTCAATTAAAGTTTTACATTAGAGCTAAACATTTTTGATTTTGTACTTGTTTTCGTCTGATACACAATGGCCAACCACATTCGAAAATCAAACACTTAATGCATTATATTTACTATAAACCGAATGTAGGCTATATAAGTATATATTCACATTCATATACTTATATAGCCTATATAATACTTATATAGCCTACAGTCGCTTTAAGTATATAATACTTATATAGCAAGTTTGTAAGGTAAGGAAAGTTAAGACTTAACATTTCTATGACCGAGTAAGGTATAGAATATATATATATATTCTTGGTATAACATGTTTATTTAGTTTAATAAAAGATTCATATAACTTGCTAGGTAGTCAAATAAGGTACTTCTACATAAGAAGCCTCCAGCTTATGAGTACGCACGATTTCCTGCCTAAATTGGTTAACTGGGTAGTTATCTAAAACATGTAACCGCTTTCATTCTAGCGTCTTTATACAGATATACCAGTTTTGTTGACAGTTTTGTTGACAGAGAAGCCAGTTGAAAATGTTGCTAGGTTTTATCTCTAAAACACGCCGGATAACGGCTCATTAACTGATGTTCTTGCGTAGCTAGGCACTAGAGGGAGAGCCTACCTTAAATCTGCTTGATCAGTACTGGTATGTTCCCAAATATACATATCTGCAGTAAAATATTTTGGGTTTGTCTTACAAACACTCCTTAACCAATATCCAAATTGAAGGCTATGTTCGTGCTTGGGAAACACAATATTATTTGAGATTGTTGCATACGCACGCGCGCAGTTTAGAGGGTACAGTGATTTACAAGGTCAGGAGTGGTTCTTTGTTTAGCATCATCGTTAATTGCACCCCCCTGGTGTCCCATGTCTAAATAAGTCCCTGATTTGGAGATTGCAAAGACAAATGCAGTAGTACTATCTTAAAGGGACGGAGTTAAATACCCCTCCGGTTCATGAACCGAAACAACTCACTTAAAGGGGCACTGTATGGAACCCTTCATCAGAAGATCGGTCTTGACCAAGATAGTCCTGTATTGCCACCTTGAGACTATCTCGTGGTACTTTATGATTCACAGCGCTTCGAGTAGCCGGACTTCCACAATTATATCAGCTTTTTAAAATTTGTTTCTTGGCCTTTCGGTATTTAAAATCAGCAGGCCACCAACACAATTATAGTAGTAATGTTAGTTTTGACAAAAAGAGTAAAGATGAAATAATTAACAGATGTGGTAGTAAAATAAACTGTTATATTGATATGACTTTATAGCTGTATCATTAGCTACTGTCACATAATATCACATAAAAATCACCCACCTTTTTCTTTGTACATATATTTAATATTTAGACTTGGGGCAACAGCCGTTGTTTTTACAGCACAATTTGCATAATTTATCAATACCTCCTGTGTACAATCACAAAACCATGACATTATAGATGTTTCTGTTTACACAGAAGTGGAAAACCAGACAGATTTTACAAGCATCATCTTTGTACAGTTAGCATACGCCTTTAAATAATCAGATAATATTTCTTCATCTATTTTCCTGTAGCATTTGATCTCTCTATCGCTCTTTCTTTTTAAATAGAATTTCTGGACACAAAAATAGTATGAACGAACCACCAACAAAACATGCAACATCCATTGTTGTGAGCACATTTAAATTCTCCTGCAACTACTTGAGTTGATATTAAGATTACAAAGAGCTCAATTCAATTTGTATTGCAAAGGTTCAGCGTTCTAGTGTTGTCAATTTCAAGGCAATGTTACTGTGTTAGCAGAGACTGCATTTACATTAAATCCTGTAGCCTCAATAGGTCAATCACCCATAATCACTTGAACGACACATATTGAATTCAGCCCAAAGTTCGTCTGCGTTTGAATACTTTGACTGTTGTATCTGGTGTAAGGTATATCAGGTCTTTACTTCATAATATATTCTGCCCTGTCAACAGAGTATTGTACGATCTGCGTTTTCCACCCATGATCACTGTTCGGATGTCAGATGTCAACGAATTCCATCACTTTTGTCTATTAAAATTAAAAGTTACGTTTTAACTATGTAGGGAATAAAAAGATGCATTCCCACTTGAGTGTGTCTAAAGTGTGGGTGTCTGGGTGTGAATCTAAGGCAGGTCACACATGGAAAAATGAAAGATGCACTTTCAGAAGGACTTGGCAAGGAATCAATGAATTCTTTTGACAGAACATTAAGTAATTACATTTTACATTTTTAGGCATTTTTTACAAGTTAAAATAAAACTATTTAAAGATGTGGGTGTGAAAAAAGTCAGTGAAATGCTGTGTGTGTTTGTGTTTCTGCTGGCACATTAGACCAAGGACTGTATTTCCAGGCTACAAAACGAGCACGGTAAAATTGTTTCTGGAAACAAAATAGTTTGTAAATTAGTTATACACTGTACAGCTAACATTAAATGATGAAAAAAAACAGGAATACCACAACCTACTGTGTGCAATAAATAAACTTGCATATGACAGCATGAGAAAACAAATTCTTACACAGAAATTCACCCACGTATTATCACTCATTTGTCACAGAGTAGATCAGTGGTTCTCGACCCGTTCCTCAGGGAATCCCAGATATTCCAGATCTTAGCTGCAGCCCTGCACAAGCACAGCAGATACACTAATCAAGGGCTTGAGGATTACGTGTGCTAGCTAAAGGGTAGTTCAAATACCCAGACTGGCTGGGGTTCCCTGAGGAATGGGTTGAGAACCATTGGAGTAGATGGTTGTTAAAGTAGCTGATTCTGATGAATGACTAAAATGCTTCATGAAATAGTGCGAATCTTTTAGTGTTCCTGCACAAAATGTTGGTAATATTGTTTCCACTGTATCATATATACATGTTTGGATGATGCCGTTTACAACTACAATAATCCAAACATTTGTATTCATGGGACATACTTTACCCATAACCATATTGCAGAAACAATAACCTGTATGAGATACTGATGTAATATGAGGGGTTTTGCAGTATTTTTGAGCATTTGAAATGCTGCTTGGACATGTTCAGAATGCAATGCAGAAAATGTAATGTAATGGCAGCCATTTTCCTCTTTAACAAAACAAAATAGTGAGTCATAGAACATTTTTAAATAATGTCATGTAAAAGTTCGTGAAATTTTAAGTGGAGTGCTTGAACCTTCATATAATTAATGTAATATTAGTACACTTATATAATTAATGTAAAGGTAAAATTTTTTTATAATAAACAATACAAAAACATTCCTCCCTTACAAACCATTGTTAAAATAGACTGTAGAATCTAGATAGACAGATAGTTTAGAGACAGTCACAACACATAGTATATGTTGCATAGAATCAGAAGGAATGTACCTGTGATTTTGGTCAACACTGGAAAAACGTCAAAACGTCCCTATTAAACCAACTGGCCCCCTCTCACCTCGACCCTGGGCAGAATATTACTCTGAGTGGATGTCCTTCTAAACAAAAGCCACAATATACTCCTTCAAATCTCACAGTTCTACAGTCTACAGACACACACCGACCCATAGCAAAACAAATGTGTAACCATGTACTATTACAAACATACCAACATTTAGCATTTCTTAACTGTAGCAAACTCAATGGGACTTTAATTTTGACTCTAGAAACAACAGATCCATGCCTTCCCCATAGACAAACAAAGCCCAACAGAAGAATATGTACCTAGCTAGATACATGACGGAGCCCGACACACCAACAGAAACTGGCCCAATGCATGCTACGTCCAGTACCTCTCCAACCACACCGTTGATAACTATCCACTGTATTGACAGACATGTTAAGGGGACCTGATTTGGATGATCCATGGAACATATTTTACTATATACATAGGCCATGAGGGTTATCAAGTCAGTTCAACTATATTATATTTCTATATTATGTCATATATTTTGTCATTTAGTTCATATTCTTTGTATACTATATTTGTGTGTGTGTATATATATATATATCTTTATTCTAGGAGCAGGGGCATGTATGCATTAATACATTCTAAAACGTGTCAAAGTGCAAAGTAAAACGAGACAGTGTGTAAGTGAGGTGAAACAGTATTTCTTTCTGTGAATGAGGAAAAGTCAAAACTATGCTAGTCTTATTTAATTGAGTTGAATGGCCCTAATAGAAAACAAAATATTAAATCTACTGCATGTATTCTCTCTCACAACAACATTGTACTTAACTATGCACAAAGTGGACATCATAGGTAACGATGCAATTTTTACATAGGTAACAATGCGACTGTTGATTTGTGTGGGATGCAGTAGCTACTAGATAGCATATATTTAAACGTCTGTTTGTGGTTCATTAGGTCACCAAATGAAACACATTTTGCAACTGAAAACAAAAGGACCACAACTCAAGGCAGTCCCTCTTTGTCTTAGTTGGTTTGTTTTGGACATGACCCTTTGCACAAGACTATTCAGTCAAATAAAATCACACCCATTTATAAATGCTTTGAACAATTTGTATATACTATATCTGATATAACTACATACATCTAAAGAGAAAAGTGAATGGTACTCAGACAGGTGACAATGGTGTGGTTCCAAAAAACATGCTTGTTGCAAGCTTGGTACCTTGTGTAAGGTGAAAAGGTGATTCAAATGGAGATGGAAGTGAAGTAAAAGCATTTCAGAAAATATCCTGTCTATCCATGGCTAGAAAGTATTCAATTAACAAACATTACTTAAACAATTGAGAAGAAGATTAATGATATTCAGTAAAACTCTAATAATCATAAATACAATACAAAAATAAGAAGTGCAATCTCCATAAAATAATGATTCACCATTCCCAAAATGCTTAATTCAATAATTAATTTCTGCGAATTATATTTAAAGCCATGGGGGGAATCCGAAGATAGTTATAATTTCATTTATAAATAAAAAAACATCTTCATCGAAATAAACCATTGAAAGCATTGAACCGAGCCCACGCCTTGTATTTATTCGTCAGTTATCTATGATTATCACGTGTTGTATTTGAATGTTTGTGAGCGAGTGTGTGTAAGAGAAAGTGTTTGTGAGCGAGTGTGAACCTGCGAGTTTGTAATACCTGGTTATTTCAGTCCGTTCTTGCCTTGTTGCCCCTACGTCCTACACTCCCCTAGCTACACTCCACTCCTGTAAACACAAATACATTTCTTGGAAACACATAACTACTTCCTAATCGCCATATGCCCAAAAGCATCTCGAGAAAATATCACCTTTCGAAAAAAGCTGAAACAATTTGAACCCTGACCCCCGACGACCCACAGCGTACATGAAGAGATGAACCCTGACCCCCGACGACCCCCAGCGTACATGAAGAGATGCCTCACCCGCAAACCTTAACACCCCTCAACCCCACCCCAGCATTGGACCCACCAGTGCGTCCGGCATTTCCATAAAGGGTGAATCTGTGATGGAGACGGGGAACTCAAGTGCCTCAACCACCCCCTTCGGTCTATGAGTTAAGAGCCTAAGCATGAGACAAGGATGATATGTCTGTTAGGAGTGGATCTGAGCAGAGCTAGCTAGCAATTTGTGCCAGCTGACCACTCGCTTCCGTAGGTCCACCTTGTCCAGCCACACGTAAGCCTCCCCGATCAGGGTTTTCTTCATGAACTTCCCGCCGTTGGACACCAGGAACAGCTGGATCGAGGGATAGAAAAGAGCCAGACTGAAAACAGACGTCCAGCAGACAGCAGATAATGGTTTCTTAGAATATTCTTGGCAAACAAGCACAGACGATCATGTGCACGTGGGTTGGCTGGCAACTCGGTTTATGTAAGAATCTGTCATGAACACCATGATGCAGTGCCATGATGCAGTACCAGGATGCAGTGCCAGGATGCAGTGCCAGGATGCAGTGCCAGGATGCAGTGCCAGGATGCAGTGCCATGATGCAGTGCCATGATGCAGTGCTTACTGGATACATACAAGAATCACACATACTTATAAGTAAATGGCGAAAAAGTTAAACGGACAGACCTGCAGGGAGTGGCCAGTGGGGTTCATACTGAACCGGAAGGTCTCATTGAAAGAAGGCTCGCGGTCATGGCGACACACCCGGGTCTTCTTCTTGATGATTCTCTTTTGGGTTGCGATGTTCACCACGTACAGCTTCACATAAAGGTCTGTGGGCACACACATGAACACACAGGCACTCAGGATTACATGAACACACAGGCACTCAGGATTACATGAACACACAGGCACTCAGGATTACATGAACACACAGGCACTCAGGATTCGTGAACACACAGGCACTCAGGAATACACGCACGCCACATTGTGAAAATGTGGGAAGCCTTACTGTGAAATGGTTAATAACATAATTACAGCAGTAAGAATGTTTGTCATGTCATATTTTATCTGAATGGTTTAAGTGTTGCAGATTCTGTGATTGCAATATAAAGGTTAAGCCATCATATGCAGCATTTACCGTGATCGCTGAACTTTACCATCACACAGTAGTTGAATTCTCATGTATTGCTGTTAAAACCACAAATTGAACCCACTCCCAGATTGAAGAACTGGGGAATTCTGTTTAAAGTGACATTACCAGGCAGGTGGTCTGGAGATTTAAACTTGTAGGTGATGTTTCTGCACTGGAGCACCTCCAGCACCAGCTGGTCTCCCTCCGTCCTCACCTCCTTCTTCAGGGCGATTTTGATCTCCCCAATCACCTGGGTCTTACCTACACACACACACACTTTAATTCATCTACACTCAAACACATATAGATGTGCAGACACACTAGAAACAGTTGCGGTGTGTTGCTAAAACATGCGTGTTGGACACGGCTCAGATCTGTTGCCTTGCTAGTCAGCAACACTGTACTGTTTCTAATGAGAGCACATTTGAAAAGAACTACGGACGATTACAGCTCATGACTTTTTCCTTTTCAGACATTATGTTTGAGTCATGGGTATAGCTACGCTACTTTCACTGATAACCCTATTGATATACCGTAGCAGAAACAGAAGAGAGATATCCGCCTTAAAGAAGTAAAAGGGCTGTCACGGCCCATTCATTTATGTTGCAAGGAGTTTTGTAACATGACAATCTTAATGTAAACGTGGCAACTGACTCAAAATGACGTTTCTTGGGAAAAAG
>JACXGK010005674.1:18513-32229 GCA_016801125.1 Novumbra hubbsi
TGGGAAGTCAACTGGATTGGACTTATTTATAGGCTGGGAAGTCAACTGGATGGGACTTACTGATAGTCTGGGAAGTCAACTGGATGGGACTTATTGATAGGCTGGGAAGTCAACTGGATGGGACTTATTAATGGGCTGGGAAGTCAACTGGATTGGACTTATTTATAGGCTGGGAAGTCAACTGGATGGGACTTATTGATAGTCTGGGAAGTCAACTGGATGGGACTTCATTATGGGTTAAAGAAGGATCATGATTTCTCCAAGGTCATTCTGAAGAAATCGGCCAATAAATTCTAATGGTGAGCTAACTCTCCATACCTGAAGGACCCAGTAGGGGGCTGTACACCAGTTCAAATAACTCTGCTATGTGGCAGTATGCATTCTGCAGTTCGTAAGGCTACTCATAAGTCCTAGAAGATAATGTCCTCAATGGTGCTGCTTGTGCCTTCACGGACAACATTATCTACCAATATAAGGAACTGACAGTACCTCACACATGTTCATTCACACCACAGCGTCCTGCTCCACGTCAACACCAGCGTGACTCATCTTACCCTCAGTGTCCATATGGCCCATTGGTGATTTAGCCACGTTGGTGCCATTTGGAATCTTCCCACTGTTCTCGAACAAGAGTGTATCCAAATGCAGGAACACATACATGAACACATTTACACATAGTAACTTCAAGAAATGTCTACACAGCTTTTCTATTTCCTTTGGATGTTTACTTTGGAAACCTGGATTTGAATGACATCAATAAATTACAGAGACGTTAAAGATATAGATATAGGCAAAGATCCTCAGCATTTATTTAAGTTCATGAGTAAATATTGATTTTACCATTTGAAATGACCAGAGTTTTTACACACAGACCCATTTCAGTTTTGAGACTCTAATTTCACCTAAGGTTTTGGGACAGCTGGGAAAGTTAAGGTTTAGGACAGCTGTTGTTGGTTATTAATTTGTGCAGTAACAAAAGAGATGTGAATGTCAAGCATTGATTCTAGGGTTTGCATTTGACTAAATACTGAAAACGAATTTTCTTGATTCTGACATTTTACGAATCAGTCCAAATACCAAATAGGTGTATTATTTATACAAATAACTGTAATTTCTAAATAGTGAATACACAGTGTCCACAAATACCTTTACGATTTACCTGAGCATATATACTATAACCTAATAAATCATTGTTAAATTTAAACCAACCAACAACAAAAAAAAGTCCTAGCAGTCCTAGCACTTAGATTAAACTGTGCGTGTGTACTTACAATCGAGGGACCTGAAATATGGCACTGTCCACAGCGTTAGTTCCACTCTCATCATCCAATAGGCTGTAGGCGCTGCCACTCAGACCACTGTCCAATGAGGCGGCTGTTACTGGGGCGTCGCCGGACCTGTGGCCAGTCCGTGCTGTGTAGAAATTCAACCACACAGGTCACGAGAGAGAGAGCAAGAGAGAGAGAGAGAGAGAGAGAGAGAGTGCCCCATACAGACCTGGGTGAGAATATATATTTTGGGGAACAGCATACGCTGGACTATGGGTTATAATGAAAGCTAAAAAAAGTACAAATAGGGCTTGGCTGCTTGTACCCCTACAACCTGGAATAAAGTTATGGTCTTGGATGGTCAGCTTCGTTGTCCATGTCTGGAGGTCGGCTTTAGATCCAGTGAAGCTGTTATAGTAACTTTTTCCCCACTCAATGGATGAAATAACTTCCCCAAAAGCACCAACTTCACTTATAACTTTACTGAACAAGCAATACGGGTGTCTGCTAAATGACTAAATGTACATCTAATGGGGCTAATATTTTCCCCTTTACATGACATACTGTAACATGGTGTGTGTGCGTGGTGTGTATACAGTGCTACCAATAGCACCACACAAAACCCGGAACAAAGCACACACAAATGGACAAACATAACAACATACAACAAACCTCCCACAAAAACAAAACAACAATTTGTTAACTGATTAATCAGAGAGACACACAGAGACAAAGCAAACACGTAACAGAGCAATCCAGAAAAATATAACCAACAGATTTAGCAACATGAATAAGTTACAAAAAGACACACAAACAGAATCTATAACAAGTTAGTATTCTAAATTTCGGACTGTTAATTAATGTGTGTCCCTGCTTTATTGAAGTAGTGCTAGTAATTGAACCTTTAAAACCTTTTAAAATGTATATATATTTATTGGCAGTATTATTTTATTAGGTTTTATGCACTATTTATATTCACAACAAGACCATAATTGACACTCCAAATTGTTATACTGTATTTTGGTAATATCGTGAGTGAGTTACTGACTGGGTTTGAAAAAATAAAATAAAATAAAATAAAAAAAAGATCTTCTGTGCACCTCAAGCTAAGTTGAGCTAAAGCCGCTATGCCTTAGCTTCTCCAGGTCTCGCTGTTCATTCATCAGAGCTAACTGTACAACCTTACTTACATCAGCACTGCGGTGAGGTAGATAAAGAGTATGACTGATTGATTGTGAATGGCGTGGTGTGGGATGCGTGAGTCATGTGACATGAAACAGGATCCACGCCGACGCTTTCCTCAGGCCTTGCGACACGACCGCGACGCGGCTAATAGAGCAGGCTAATACCGTTTGCCATGTGAGCAGGAGCCAAGCCCGGGCCTGCCTGCGTAGTACAGTGCCCAGGCGTTCTTTGGCCACGACTTGCAAAGGTAAAATTTGTTCTCCATGGGAACCAGGGTATTCCATTCCCCGGTATTAGCAAACTGTGTCGGCGGCCATTAAGAAAGCGTGTCTTGCTGCATGAATCTCTGGTGAAGTGGCTGTGTGTCTGTTATCTATGATCTATCTCTCACATATACTCTCGGTGTGTCCCTGTTTCTGCAGGTGTGCGTTAGTACAACCGAAGGCACACTTATTATCTCTCTCGCCAGCCGCGAAACTCTTTGCACCCAGTCACACAGCGGAGGAGACTCGCCAATCTCACCTCCTTCCATACGGGGCTTCTCTTCAGACATGGCTTTCCTGAGGGTCAGGTGTCTGCCGTCTGCCCGGCTCCCATTGGCCGATGCAGCTGTGCCCGGCGGGGCGGGGAGCGAATCGGACTGGGCTCTTTGAATGGTGAGCACGCCCACTATGCTGTGTCTGTGGTGCCTCGGGGAGAGGCGGCGTTTTTGGGCTGGGGGGTAGGAGACTGGAAGAAGGGTTCGGAATGGGGGGAGGGAGTCATGGGCGCGGGCGCAGGTCAGGGTCACGCCGGTGGGTAGAGGTCAAGAGTTCAATGCCGGGGGGGGGGGCAGAGGCCAAGGGGGGGGCGGAGCGGGGCGAGGCGAGATGGAGACTCAGAGAGCATGTTATCACCATGAAAACCAGCTTCACTGTGAGTTTCATGCAGCCACAGTGTGCAGTGCAGAGACGCCGCGCCCCTCCACGCCGGGACGGGCGGGGGGGGTCGTGTAGCGCCTACTGAGGGGCTTGGGGGGGTCGTGCAGCGTCCTACTGAGGGGCACGGTGGTCCAGAAAGAAAGAACGGGGGCCGGGGGAGGCACTGCATGCACAGCCAGAGTGGAGGAGCTTCAGAAAGCCAGCCGCTTGGGTGTGACACAGAAACCAACATGAGTCCAGAACACGACAAGGAAAGGGAGGCGGGGAGAAAACGGGGAGACTCTCTTCTGAGCTCTTTGAAAGTGTGCATGTAAGTGCTTGGATCTGGGTCTTAAAATGATTACAGCTCAATCGAAGTGTAATACCTGGCCTCCATTATCTGGGCTAGTCTGGGGGGAATAATGTCAGTGATAGTTACTGGCTTGTCTAGTCATTTGTGCTATGATCTGACCGTGATTGGCAGGAAGTGTCCTTTCAGAAGTTTCTGGTGGGTGGGGGGTTAATGTTAGGGTCAGTCTGGTTAGTATCAGGGTCAGTCTGGTTAGTGTGGGGGTCAGTCTGGTTAGTGTTAGGGTCAGTCTGGTTAGTGTTAGGGTCAGTCTGGTTAGTGTTAGGGTCAGTCTGGTTAGTGTGGGGGTCAGTCTGGTTAGTGTTAGGGTCAGTCTGGTTAGTGTGGGGGTCAGTCTGGTTAGTATTAGGGTCAGTCTGGTTAGTGTTAGGGTCAGTCTGGTTAGTGTTAGGGTCAGTCTGGTTAGTGTTAGGGTCAGTATGGATTAGGATTATCAGTAGAATTCCGCGACATGCTACTAATCTGTCTCACAAGATAAACGATCATGGTTTAACATTTAGTTAAAAGAGGGTTTAGCTGTCGTTTTCGGAATACCGGTGTTAGGCAAGTTTCCATTTCCTTTTTATCAATGTCTTTTTACAGCTTTGGAGGTTCACCGACACAGGACAAACGTGGGAGTAAAGTGTACGTGTGCAAAGACAGCGCGACGGTAAGTGTGACGCTGGATCAACACACCGCGTGAACACACAGAAGAGCGGCGATGAGAGGCGAGCACACTGAGCCCGGAGAGGACCGGGAGGCAAAGGGCCCCAACTTAGAAGGAAAGGGGAGGGGGGGGGGGAGAAAGAAAACCGGGACAGAAGGGGGAACAGATGAGCGCGAGGCGGCCATGCTGCTGCTGAGGAGGGTTTATTTGCGTCGTTTACTTGGTTGGAGGCGGTGCTGTTGCTGCGGAGCCGGAGCTTCGCCGATTGCTATGGCGACACCGCCGGCGCCGTCCTGCTGGTGCTGCCGGGCACCCTTGCGAGGCGCCGGGCGCGGAGCCGCTCGCGGCACATGGCGGCCGTGGCCCTCAGACGGGGAAGGCTTCGATGTGCCGGGGCTACTGTGAGATTTCTCAATAGTGGGCACCTGCGTGTCTAAAACAACCACATTCAGGAGTTACCATTTCAAGCTACCATCGGTTTCTGCGCTCTTCTGCTTTTACCTCAGGGACAGATAGTAATGGAGCCCTGTTCGGACCCATGGAGGGGGGTACTTCCTGATGGGGCGACATACGCTTAGGGTGGTCCATGGAAATGTGGGGTTTTCCAAAGAACCTTCGGGTTCAGATTGGCGAAGAGGGGGTTATTTTGTTGCGTCAAAACCGGAAAGAGGGATTCTGAGAGGACCAAGATTCTGAGCTGAGTGGAGTCATGGCAACGGGGGGGAAATAAAAACATGGCAAAGCTAAGAGCATGAGCCAAAGCTACAATGGCTGGTTGAGAATGTGAGGAGAGAAGGGAAGAAACGGACGGGAATGGGAGATAAAACAGACACAGAGAGAGAGAGTGGCAGAGAGCAACAGCTGGGAGAAGACAGGAAGTAAGGGAGAGCAGGAAGAGACAAAAGCAAGGACAAACAGAGAAAGAGGTGTGGCCGGTTGTTCCGGACGAATAGGAGGCGAGAGGGGAGGAAGGAAAGAACCTCTCCTACCCTTAGCCGGATCAGGGAAGATCCCGTGGCTCCGGCTCTTGATGACGGACGACTTGGGCGAGTCCTGGTTCCCGTGGGCAGGGTTCTTGGGGGAGGCGTGCTGCGAGGGTTGCTTGGGGGAGTGCTGGCGCCCCTGTCCGGAGTGGGAGCGCCGATGGTGCTCCCCCTCGCTCGGCTCCTTCAGAGGGAGCCAGCGCGGAACGTTGTCCATGTTCCCGGTGTTGGAAAGGTCGATCAACACCTAGGAAAGGACCCGCAAGCACCCATCTGTCAGCAGCCACCTGCATACAGCAGCACGGCGGCTGGTCCCGTCACCCTCACAGGCGGCTCGCGGACGGAGTGCGTCTGGCTCACCTCTCCCAGGAAGTCGTTGGAGGAGCCCTTGTCGTAGTCCCACACGCTCACCTCCAGTGTCTTCTTCCTCAGCTGAAACACCAGAGACTGTGTGACTCCTCAGAGCGCGAGCAGGCGTGGCGAACACGTCAACCCGCACCAGTGGACTTGTGGTCGGGTCAGTACATGTATGAACCCGCATCAGTGGACTTGTGGTCGGGTCAGTACATGTATGAACCCGCATCAGTGGACTTGTGGTCGGGTCAGTACATGTATGAACCCACACCAGTGGACTTGTGGTCGGGTCAGTACATGTATGAACCCGCATCAGTGGACTTGTGGTCGGGTCAGTACATGTATGAACCCGCACCAGTGGACTTGCGGTCGGGTCAGTACATGTATGAACCCAGCATCAGTGGACTTGTGGTCGGGTCAGTACATGTATGAACACGGGCAACGCGCTACCTGTTCCAGGTGGATGTTCTTATAGATGACTGTCTGGTTCCACTCCGGGTTCAGACTCTTGCCAGCGTGTTTGGACCTTCTCTTGTTCTCAGCACTGGAATTACACACAGACACGGAGCGGCCTTCAGTAAGTTCTACCAATAAATAGTACACGGAGACACACACAAAACGCACAATAACACAGTGTAGGACATTAACAAAGCTATAAGGCATAATGTTAGGGTCTGGAAAGGTTTGAGAAAAGGGTGTTTGGACACGATGCAGGGGTTTTATTGAACAATTTAGGACACACTAAAACACTAGATACAACGTAAATCACAATATCAAGTAGTCCAGGGCATTCGTTTTAAAAAGTTATGAGCACAGTGGATACAAGCGTAACATTTTGTCGAGATGCTCTCCGGGATTATCTATTAACTCATGTGGGTGCACAAAACTGGGGCAAGTCATCCTTTTCTTCTAACATAATTCAAAATGGCAACTGATACTGACTCTGATCTTGAAATACTATTATTAATGTTGAATTTCGGTTGCCAAATGTCGTACCGGTCTTACATTTTTCTAATTAGCGGATTGGTAGTTCACCAGTCCTTCCTGTAAACAACCTGTAAAACCACTCAAACAACATACATCATCTTGAGAAATGTCTTACCGACTTTTAATAACACACTGCCTTTACACTAAAGAAGTTACATGATGTATATGGTAGACTGCAATGATACCAAAATAAATTATTATAGAAGACAATTCGCAGAGGTGGGTAATATATCTATGACTGTGGAAAATTATAATCAGAGAATTTTAATCCTTGTTAAATACCTGTGATTGCATTTGCCAAATCATTGTTTGCTATTGCAAAGTGTGTTCAGTAACATTTTCTAAAAGTGATAGTGAACTTTCAGAAATAAATATTGTCCATCTGCCTAAATACAATGTCTTAAGTCTCAGTCTATAGGCTGCAAATGTCTGTGTGTATGTTTTGTGGTCGGGGACACCATAGGACAACATTTTGTAGGAATCTGGTTGGACTGCCGCCCAGTGTAACTTTGGGGACGGCAAACTCATTCTTAATTAAATCAAATAACAGTGATCTAGTTAAGGACTTAACTGAAATTCTTCAAAGATGTGTCAACTGGATGGTTGCCTTTCTTTTGAAACATAGAAAGCAGACATATTTAGAGGCATCTAGTGTTTCAGCGCTGGACCACTGAGCAATGGAAAAAAGGTGTAGCATACCCAAACATGCTTTAACCCAATAATAATGAAAAGGGAACTCAAGCATTTATTACCCAGAGACACTTCACAAAATAAAATATTTTAAAGTGAAGAAGTAGAATCATTCTTTCATTCAGTATATCTGGAAATAAATCTTTCGAAATCTATGCAGAAACAGAGTGCTATTTGTTATTGATTCTCTTGGATCTTCTTCACTTGAACTGTCGTAGGGTAAGGAATATTTTTGTAAAGAGGGAGCCTTCGGACGGCTCAAATGCCCATAACGTTCCAGACATTCATGGTAGCACGAACAGATCCAATCTGTTGGCTGTTTGATACTGAATACCAGCTTCACAAGCATACATTCATACTACTCCTTACAATTGCTTAGGCTAGCCAGTCACAAATCAATCATCAATATTAAAGTATGTTTGCATAATATTAGTGACGGTTTGATGTGGAAACAGAGAGTATAAGTATCATATGTCCTACAGTCCTTCAAATAGATGAATCCAAAACCTGCCAACTCAATACAAGTTGGATATAGCTTATGCTAAATTCCTAGCCATGTGTTCTTCTTTTGATGCCAAAATCATCAAGAGCTAGAATTGTCCATTATTGGCCTGACATCAATGTCAGTAGATGAGTGTGCATTATGCTTTTCTTTTTCAAGAGTTCTTTAAAAGGGCGCACAGACCAGCATTAATAAAGAGTGGATACAGCTATCCTTCTTGGGCTGTTCTTCCATCTTACCTAGCATTATCCAAACATAGAGTGGTGATTTTCTATTGGTAAAGTAACACATTACAGGAGGTTTGCTAAGAATGCACAAGAGTTTGGCTTCGCCAGGCCTTCATGCATTCACAAGTCTAACAGGTTGAGATAACACTTTATAGGTTCATGTAAAAGGCAAGAAGGAAGCTCTTTCCAGAATTGTTGAGGTGACAAATGCTGCTTTGGTTCCATGGCAACTGAACCCAGAGGCTGTCAAAGCTTTCAAAGAACATCTGAAGTGTGGCAGCAGATGGATGCCAGAATGCAGGCTTATCACACACTAAACCATGCATTAGTGGCACATGTAATCCATGGTCCGAAGTATTTCTCCTATAATAAGTATTCATTGAATACATTCAATAGTCTACTTGTTTACCATGTTCTTATATGAACGTGTCACTGAAGCCATTTTAAACATGACTATGGATTCATTAACACCTTCATTGACAGACAGTTGGTGTTCAGGTTCACGGTCAATCCCCAATTTGGGATGTTTTAAGATCATCCGAGGAATGTTTGTACCCAACGTCAAGCTTGTATCCACTTTGTCATTTCTTTTCCTTTAATGCCCCAGACTAAACTACGTACAACATCAGGCTAAGGTACAAAGTCAAACACAATGTTTGGATGTAACACTATAAAATAAAAACAACGGTTAGAAACACAACAGAGGGTATTATACATTGTATATAACTCTTACAAATGTTGGGCATTCAAGGGAAATCATTCAGTAGCTCAGTGTTTGCGAAAGGTTAAATTGTATGATACAGTGTTATGGCATTTGCAGCAATCGGTCTACATAGTAGAAAACAATTCAGGGAGGGGAAGGTACAAAGGTAAAGGGCAGAAGTGGGGATTGCATGGCAGTGGAGTGAGAATACAGAGTGAACCGCTCAGGTCATAGACTGATCACAAGCTCTTCATGCATTGGGCCCTCAGCCTTCAAATCAACCAATAGTCATCAACACAATCCAGGTCCACCAAGGACCTTCCTACAGCCAAACGGCAACCATCAAAGTCAAAAGTCATAGTGGGCAAATCACATACCTGGCATTCTGGACAACCATGACCTGACTGAATGGGTCCAGCATGCATTAAATATAAGAACAACATACACAAACAAAAGTCAGCGACAGGACGTGTGGTAGTGAAGGGTGGGAGGATTTATTTGAGTATTCATTTAGATTTAGGGGAGGGCGGACGGTGTGAGTGAGTAGCATGGGGTTCCAGTGTGTGTGTTTGTGTATTAAGGCAGCAAGAGGAATGTGCCTCTGAGTCCCGGCATGTACAACAGAGGCATCTTAAAGTCCAGTGGTCCCCGAGGACTTAACGGATGATGACAGGATTGATGGAAGAGCGGATTACAACACAAGATAATCACATTGTGCCCGGAGATCCAGACAGATATTTTGGGATAATACAAGCTAGTACCATTTCCCTGCTTTATTCCGGCCCCCCAACAAGAGTAAACTGACGAGAACTACATGAGGAAGATGGTATTATTTACATGATGTTTAAGGTATTGCTTGTGTCTTTGTTGACTCTGAATAGATGTTAATGAATCTCTTCATTAGGACTAGATATAAATGATGACTACACATCTAAATAAGTTTCTGATTCTCATTACAGTCATGCCACTGGATAATAGTGGCTTAACGAAACTGGAATCAGGTGTGGGGGATGTATACATCCCTGAGACATGTCATAATGAGCTAGATCATTTGAAATGAATGGGAGTTTGTCAAGGCGTGATTTCAGTAGTCAAGTTGGTTGGATGCATTATATTGCGATGATTGATTGATTGGTTTTACTCCTTTAAACAGTTTTCTATACACCCAATAGCAAAGAAAAAAAAGTAGCACCATTCAACAATTCATTTTAAAATTAGTCGGTTAAATGTTCATATGCTTACCGACAGTTTCTCAATTCAACTTGGTGGGATTTTATTACATAAGTACACAGTTCTTCACAGTTCTTTATGTCAGAGAACAAGTATTACATATCCTTCTAAAATGCATTGCAATACTTAAAAAATATAATAAAATATAAAAAAGATAAAGATATAAATTTAAGCTGGACAATCAGGAGTGAATGTTGAACATGAAGGGGAAGCAGGGGATTGCAGAGAGTTGGTTTCAATGTGAGCTGTTGATGCTGCAATTTGACTAGTTTCAAAATTGAAAAACCATTGTACGCATTTGCGTTTTCATCTGATTTATTTACCAACAGATTTTATGCAAGTGTTTTAGAACCCGCACAGTCCTAACAGTTGTGCATTTTACACAATTTCTTTACATTCGTTACATAATTATTTTTTTCACATTACTTTTTACAGTTTACGTGCACAAAAAGATTGCTCTAAAGTCTGTTTCCCAACATGTATGTATCAAACCAGGATTTACTTTTTAAAACGCGGCACGATATTCATCCACATAAAAGGATGCACATCATATTTAGGCATTATTTAGACATATTATTTTAACATATGTATTTTGGATTGCAGTCTAGGTTTAACTTTGAAAGGGTTGTAAAATTCAAATATTTTTTTAATTCCCAGGCTTTTCCGAATCTCATGGAAAGCCTGGGAATTTCGCAAAAGCTTCCAGAATATTTAAAACCCGACTGGTAGGAATTCCTGTGAACTCACCCTCGCCCAGGCAGGAGGTAGACTTTGACAAAAGGATCAGAATAACCATCGTTGTCCCGTGGGGCCAGGTTTCTGGCTTGGAGCACGTGGACAATCAGGTTCCCCAGCTGCTTGTCATAGTGGATTTGAAGCTGCAAAATCCAAAATGGATGAAGTTAATCGATTGATTAGCAACATCCAGTAGAAGCAATGCCACGCTTCATGCAAGTGCAAGTAGGGAACCCATCTTTAAGTCAAGTAATGTCAAAGCCCGGCTTAGTCAGCTGACCTGTATCTCCCCGGTAACAGGATGGGATGGCGTCTTCACCGCCTCTGCAGACTGGAAGATGACAAACAACACATTGAAAAACAACACATTGACAAACAGCAGTTTGCTGTCATTAAAGTACATACAAAAGATGTGGAGAAGTATGGATCAGTCATGTAATCCAACATAGCTCCCAACATATACTATTTGAAAGTATAAATACTATTTGACAGATTTCATGACTGTTTCCATTACCAGTAATGGATGACAATATCAATATACATATAAAAAGCATAATAGCGGTCTTGCCAGGCTGTGGTGTTATCACATGTAGCCTAACATCTAATATTATTGTGTAATAGTTGTAATTTTGAACACTCTGAGTTTATCAAGTTTGTTTGGGCAGCTCTGTCTTTGTTGTTAGGGAGAGAGTTTGAAGAAAGCCTGCACAATCATTAGCTCTCATGGACAATAATTAGCAATCCATGATTTTAAACCATGCAACCATGTATTATACTCTAAATATTTGGACTATTTCAAAATAAGCAAGGATGATATTGCTATAGTGCATGTAGGCTAAAATTCACACCCTAAAATAAGAGAATACCTTTTCGGTTAGGCTCCACCTTTAGTTTCTCTCACCTTGCTGCTGTGGCGTTTTTTGCTGATGGAGGGTGACCCTGGTTGGCCTGGGCTTTGGATGGCGCTAGAGGCGGCCGAGGTAGTGCCTGAAATGGCAGAGTGGGGTCCTTTATCGGCCCCTGCGGTGGACGAGGAGCTGGTTGCAAGGGGAGGAGCTTGCTGCTGGGATACCTTCTGCAACTCGGCAGCCAGCTGCTGTGGATCTACTCCAGGAGACCTGGGTGGTCTGTCGCCTGGAACAGCCCACACACACCGGTTAAAGGCCAAGCACACACACCGGTTAAAGGCCAAGCACACATACCGTTTAATGGCGTTTTTTGAACAAACAAGTCAAATTTACAGTGCTTGTACATGTAACTGACAAACGGGCTTACAGATCACCACACCTCCAGACGGCCCACGCTAAGATGGTCTAGTGGCTTCGTCATGCGCACACACACACACACACACAGAGAAACACATGCTCAAATGTGATATTATTCCCTGTGAAATAGAGCCAAATGACTGAGATATTCTAGTCTCAGCACCTTCAGGGCATCAGAACCAGTCAGTATTTAAACATTTAGTGAGGATGAGAGTCAGAGGGGAGGAGGAAAATGAGAGAGGTTATAAGAGAAGGATGAAAGGATGAGGAATGAGAAAGGAAAAAGAGAGAGAGGGTAAGCTCTTACTGCACCTGCTTTGCTCTGGTTCTGGGGATCCAGGTGCTGAGAGCCATCAGAGTCAGACAGCATGTTCAGATCGCTGAGAGGGAGACAAAGAAACCCAAAGACAGACAGACAAATGAGATAGACAGAGAAAGAGAGGGAGGAAGTCAAAGGAGACAGACAGGGATAAAGACAAAAGGGACAGACATGGAGAAAGACAAAGGGGACAGACATGGAGAAAGACAAAGGGGACAGACATGGAGAAAGACAAAGGGGACAGACATGGAGAAAGACAAAGGGGACAGACATGGAGAAAGACAAAGGGGACAGACATGGAGAAAGACAAAAGAGACAGACATGGAGAAAGACAAAGGGGACAGACATCGAGGAAACCATGGAAAAGGACAGGGAGAAAGACAAAGTGTGAGTTAGATTGTAAGCTAATTAACCATATTTAATGAACAACATATAGTCAGAGAATGAGGGAGTTCTAGCAATGAGATACATTCTTTGAAAACAACGATTTTCAAAATAAGCATTTAAGTGAATCATTAACAACCCACTCTGGTAAACCACAGTGACGCTTAGGTTTTGATCACTTTCAAATATTTGAGGTGGAATCCCAAGTGTAGATGACTGTTCTCAAGTACATTTCTTATGGCTTAAATTCCTCTTCATCTCTCAAATCGTGACAAAGGATGAAGGGAGAGGAGAGGGGAGGTAGACAGAGTGGTAGAGGGAACAGAGAGGTAGAGGTAAAAGAGAGGTAGAGGTAAAAGAGTGGTAGAGGGAACATAATGGTAGAAGAAAAATAGTGGTAGAGGGAACAGATTGGTAGAAGAAAAAGAGTGGTAGAGGGAAAAGAGAGGTAGAGGGAACAGGTAGGTAGAGGGAACAGGGAAGTAGAGTGAACAGGGAGGTTGAGGGAACAGGAGGTAGAAGAAAAAGAGTGGTAGAGGGGAAAAGAGAGGTAGAGGAAACGGGGAGGTAGAGGGAACAGGGAAGTAGAGGGAACAGGGAGGTAGAGGGAACAGGGAAGTAGAGGGAACAGGGAAGTAGAGGGAACAGGGAGGTAGAGGGAACAGGGAAGTAGAGGGAACAGGGAGGTAGAGGGAACAGAGTGGTAGAGGAAACAAAATGGTAGAAGAAAAAGAGTGGCAGAGGGAACAGGGCGGTAGAGGGAACAGAGCGGTAAAGGGAACAAAATGGTAGAAGAAAAAGAGTGGTAGAGGGAACAGGGAGGTAGAGGTAACAGAGTGGTAGAGGGAACAGAGTGGTAGAAGAAAAAGAGTGGAAGAGGGAACAGAGAGGTAGAGGGAACAGGGAGGTAGAGGGAACAGGAGGTAGAAGAAAAATAGTGGTAGAGGGGAAAAGAGAGGTAGAGGAAAC
>JACXGK010005675.1:0-32009 GCA_016801125.1 Novumbra hubbsi
GGGCAGGGAGCGGGACACTGGCCCTCGGGGCAGGGAGCGGGACACTGGCCCTCGGGGCAGGACACGGGAGACTGACCCTGGGGGCAGGACACGGGAGACTGACCCTGGGGGCAGGACACGGGAGACTGACCCTGGGGGCAGGACACGGGAGACTGACCCTGGGGGCAGGACACGGGAGACTGGCCCTGGGGGCAGGACACGGGAGACTGACCCTGGGGGCAGGACACGGGAGACTGACCCTGGGGGCAGGACACGGGAAGCTGGCCCTGGGGGCAGGACACGGGAGACTGACCCTGGGGGCAGGACACGGGAGACTGACCCTGGGGGCAGGACTGCTCTGACTGGGGAGCCCACAATGGCATGGAGATGGCTAAAGGCCTCTCCATGTGCCATGCCCTGAATGGGAGCCCCAAAGCATAGAGATGGCCAGGGGCCCGCATCCAGGACATGACAATGCCACTAAGTAGGCTTTAAAACATCAGTCTTGTCTATAACAGTTAGTATGTCAGAATGCAGGCTTTAAACCATCATTCTGGTTTGTAACTGTCTGTAAATCATCAGCAAGTATTTTCTAGTGAGCGTGGATCATTACTGGCTGTAAACCATAAGTTTGGTCTATAACTATCTGTAAACCATCAGTCTCGTCTATAACTGTCTAAAAGCCATCAGTCTGGTGTCAGTAAAACATAATTCCGGGCAATTACTGAATGCTAGGTTTTAAATAGTTAGTTGTTGTTTTATAAGACACTTTTCCCTCTATTTATTAACAAAAAATGATATTCAAATGTTGATGGGTTACAGCTGTGTTCGTGAGTTTTGTCTATTCTCTGTATTCACTGCAGTGAAGCAGGTGTTCCAGCTTAGGGCTCACATGTACCAGGCGAGAAGTTTGTTTGCTGCAGACAGCAGCGGCCTGTCAGACCCATTCGCCAGGGTCTTCTTCTCCACTCACAGTCAGGTCACAGAGGTATGGGTGTGTGTGTGTGCATGTGTATGAGTCAGACTGATCTATACCCATCAAATAACGTGAGTATCTGTATTTGTTAATGTGTGTGTGATGTGTGTCTGTTTTCTAGGTCCTGAGTGAGACTCTGTGCCCTACTTGGGACCAGCTGCTGGTGTTTGATGATGTGGAGCTTTTTGGGGAGGCCGGTGAGCTACGAGATGACCCACCTATCATTGTGGTGGAGGTCTACGACCAGGACACCGTGGTACGCCATTACAGGGAGGGAGAGACAGAGATGTGTGTTTCCGTGTGTAGAGAGAGAGGTTTTTCACCCTGGGGAAAGAGAGATGTTTGTTTCCATGTAAACAGAGAGATGTTTTTCATTCCGGAGAGAGAGTTTACTGTGTGTTTCACTATGGAGACAGAATACCCATGGTAAACTGGGTGTTTTGTGGGTTTGAAAGAATTCCAGGACTCAAATATTGTGAGATTTGTGATGCCAACATGTATGTTTGTCTATACGTGCTTACTGTGAATTTGTTCCTGTCTTAATTTACCATCGACCTGCTGTTTTGGCTTGTTGGGGCTAGGTAGTGAGTGTGAAAGCTAGAAGAAGCACCTCTCCTGATTTGGACTTTTGTCTGCATTGGATTGTAGCTAGTTAGCAAGAGGCTGGACAGGCTATTTCACAATATATTCATAAACCTGGTTTATGCCCCTCTTGTGTTATTCTGTTAGTCGATGTGGTTAGTAGTTGTAGTCAGGGTTGTGTTAAATATCTAAAACAGTAGTTGATTGGTTTCAAGTGTTCACTCCAGTCTATTGCATGTTTCTCATAAACTGATGAAATCCACAGGGACCACTGATAGGTGTTCTGCGTTACTTAAAGTGGCAGCACCTTCTCTGATTACTGCCCATGTTATACTGTTTTTATTCCGATTTCTGTGCAAACACTGACTCCCAGTGGCCATGATAAGAAGCACACCTTTTTCTAACTAACTCTCCACGTCGTCTTCGTTGCCATGGCGCCCAGGGCAAGGCGGAGTTCATAGGTCGGACATTTGCAAAGCCCATCACCAAGATGTGCGACGAGCACTATGGGCCACCGAGGTTCCCACCGCAGCTGGAGTACTACCAGATCTACCGTGGCAACTCCACCGCTGGAGACCTTCTGGCCGCCTTTGAGTTGCTGCAGGTAAAATGGGCTCACCTGCACACGCACACTCACGTACGTACCCATGTGTTCACACATCCACGCAAGTACACTTGCACATCAGGAACAAGCATGTACACACACACAGCCCATGAACAAGCACAGACACACACACAGCAGGAACACAATTAAAGCATGCATGGTAGGAAATGCACACACATGCAAGAAGATAAGAGATGATCTTAAGAGTTACATTCAACAGACCACAAAAGTATGGAACACGCATCCACTGAACATTTTAGAAAAGAAGGGTCCTTCATTCTCTCTGTCGTTTCTTCTCATCATTAGTCATTCTTATTTCATCGGATGTTCCGTTCTTTTACGATTCTCTCCGGACCTCTTTTTCTCCATGTTTCCCTTCGTCTGTTTTCCACACCCACTTGTGGTCCTACTTTTCTCTATATTCCATTCTCCGTCCTTTCCTGGACACCCACCCACCACGCCCCCCACCCCTCGTCGGTTGTACCCCTCACCCTCTGCAGATTCCCTATGATGATGAGGAGATCAGGAGGGCTCTGATTGCTGTCCATAACTTTGCTGTTCCTCAGATTAAGGTGCACTTTTCACTCTTCCAGCCATCCCATACGTGGTCATTCTCTGGTCAGTCTACCACTCTTCTGCTAAGTGTTTTATTCTCTGAGGGTGCTTTTCTCCCTGTGCTCCCCATCCATCTCTATTCAGCTCTGTAACTACTCTTTCTAAATCCTGAAATTAATCAACTAGCCAAACTAGAAACTTCAAACAAGCTACAAAGATAGTTGGATCTCCTTTTTCTCAGAACACTGATGCAGACTGTTATACAAACTGTACATTTTAGCATGATTTTGTTTCACGTTATATAACCCTTCATGTGCTGTCCTCTTCTACACCCGGCATAGATTGGACAAGGGGGGAGGGGGGAGCTTCCTTCCCTCGATGGTCCTACTGACTCCGACCGTGGGCCCATTCTACCTGTTCCCATGGGAATTAGGCCCGTCCTCAGCCGTTACCGAATAGAGGTGAGACATTCCTCAACAGCAACAAACTACTAAAATGTAACTAAGACCACTAAAACAGTACTAAAACTACTAGCTAAAAGTAGGGGAGCTAAAAATATGTTGAGTGAGAAGCTGTTTAAATGTTCTGATCCAGTGGGATGTGTTGTGGTACAGGTTTTGTTCTGGGGCCTGCGGGACCTGAAAAGGGTGAATTTGGCCCAGGTGGACCGACCCAGAGTGGACGTAGAATGTGCAGGTAAAGGTGTCCAATCTGCTCTCATCCAGAGCTACAAGAAGAACCCTAACTTCAGCACCCTGGTCAAGTGGTTTGAGGTGGTGAGTACAACAGGGTCAACTCTTGACACTTCACATAAGATATCAAGTTGATCCACACTAACCTTTTGCCTTTACTTTCTGTGCGACCTCTGACCCTATCAGGACCTGCCAGAAAACGAGCTGCTCCACCCTCCTTTGAACATCCGGGTGGTGGACTGCAGGGCGTTTGGCCGCTACACCCTGGTGGGGTCCCACGCTGTCACCAGCCTGCGACGCTTTATTTATAGCCCCCCAGATAAGACTCAAAACAACTGGGCCGGTGCAGGTAGTCAGTTTGTGCACGATGCTTTTCTAGTACATTCTTTTTCTATGACAATGACAATGTTATATTGGTATTTAATAACACATGTTCATTCCTTTTGGTAAATTTGGTTTGAAGATTTAATACTTTGGTCAAATCTCCAATATAATTTTCTAACAACAGTTTATGATGTCCTCTCACTGGGAATAAGAACTGTGTGTGAACATCGTCTGTATTTCTTGTTTTACTCACTTTGTTGCTTCCTGCGCTTGCTTTTTCCCTTCTTTCCTATCGCTCTACCAATCTGTCCTGTTCTTCCTTTCTTCCCCCTTTCTGGGTATGTTCTTCCTGTGTGTGTCTTTCCTGGGTGTGTCTTTCCTGTGTGTGTCCTTCCTGGGTGTTTCCTTTCTGAATGCATCCTTCCTGGGTGTGTCCTTTTTGGGTGTGTCCTTCGTGGGTGTGTTATTCCTGGGTGTGTCTTTCCTGGATGTGTCCTGTCCTGTTCTTTCTTGGTCACTTCCCTGAACCCCTTCCAGCTAGACTGATGAATGGCTATATGGTCCTGACCAATGGGGGGTCCCAATCTCGCCTCTCCTCCCCCTACCCACGCACCCCGTCCCGTACCCTCTCTCGCCCTGCAGGTGATGTCATAGTCAACATGGACGCCGACCCTTCAGTCAGGAAGATGGACACAGTGGTCAAGTTAGACGCTGTAAGCTTTGACGCTTTTGGTGCTTCTTCCTTTTGATTCATTGCATCTTTTGGGGAATGAAATTAACAAAAGTAGAGCTCAAATACTGATAATGAGGTTGATGGCTTTAACACTGGTCCTGTGTGGGGTGTCATTCATACTGATATTGAAGTTGATTGCTTTACCAACAGTCTTGTGTGGGGTGTCATTCACACTAATATTGAGTTTGATGGCTTTACCACTAGTCTTGTGTCGGGTGTGATTTACACTGATATTAAGGTTTATGGCTTTACCCCTGGTCCTGTGTGGGGTGTCATTCATACTAATATTGAGGTTGATGGCTTTACCACTAGTCTTGTGTGGGGTGTCATCCAATATTTGTTTATGTTGCCCTAATCTGCCTTTCATTTGTTTGTAATTGGTGTTGTTCTGTGTGATCCTCCCCTATAGACGTCAGATGCAGTGGTTAAAGTTGATGTGGTAAGTCATGGCATGAACCTCTTGAAATAAATGTACAATGCGGACTGACCTCAATCGCCACCTGTAACGTTTGTGAAGTAACCATTAACCAAGTAAACATTTAGCACTTGTTTGTATGTTCACATGCGCCTCCTTGTACCCTCAGAATGAGGAGGAGAAAGAAGAAAAGAAGAAGAAGAAGAAGAAGAAGGGCGAGTCAGAGGAGGAAGATGAGGCAGATGAGAGCATGCTTGACTGGTGGTCCAAATATTTTGTTTCCATAGAGACATTGATGGAGGTGAGAGATCGATTCCATTCCATTCAATGAATTCATATTCTGTCTCATCATTCTCTTGCATCTTACAGTGTCGTCACATTTAACGGCAAGTTTAGAGGAGCCATTGCGGTCAATGTCAATGCTGTCCTGTTCAAATATGCTTCTTTTATAAGAATGTAATTGTTCCAGGATATTGTCGGTTAAATGTGTGTGGTGAGGGATTTTCCTAATTTGTGGTGGTGCTCTCCCAGATCTTAAAGGCTCAGGAGGCAGCTCAGGCTGAGGCTGAGGAAAGGGAGGACCAGGAGATTGCTGCAGAGGCAGCAGGTAAACACTGTCAGCATGAAACGTCAAAATAGTCTCTCAGAATTATTAACTGACATTTGTCTCTGTGTGACAAGATTCTGTTCAAGCTCATGGTGGCCGAGAATAGTGGATGGCTGTGGTGTGTGCATCTAACTAATTCACTGTAGGATAAGTCGTCTCTTCCGGCTTGTGGTACATGTTGAGAGGGCACAGAAAAGGCATAGCACAACCTCCACACTTTGTCACCAATACTTACCCAGCCATCCATCACCACCTGAGGGAAATATAATGCAAATGATGTGCGATAACATATATTTCACTTTACTCACTGTCATAGATACCCGTTGCCCTGGCAATGGACGCGCCAAAGGGGTCAGGTGTCAATGTTCCGTCAATGTTCCTTTTGCTCCTCTATCACTCCCTCCACACATCCCACACTCAGATATCAAACCTGACGACCTTCCCGTGAAAGGCTCCAAAGGAAAGGAGAAGAGTCGAGACAAGAGCAAGAAGAAGAGGAACAACCATGCAGGAGAAGGGGCGGACAAACGGCCCAGCAAACCCAAAGTGGACGAGCTGCTGGTCAGTAGGCCTACAGATTCCACCATCACACACACACACATTTAAACAGTATACAACTCAAATGATTGTCTCTTTGATAGGAATTGGAGTACACACACTCCTTGTTCAGAGTGTGTCATATGTCTGATCCGGACAATAAAGCTCCACAAGTGAATAACAAGTGAAAAATATATTTCCGTCTTAGGTATTAGGTTTTCTTAAAGTTGGGCTTTATCTTCTAAATTAGGGTTAGTTTTAAGTTTTCTCATAAAGGTTGGGTTGTTAAGATTTTTGATTGGGCGTTGGGTTTTTGAGATCTTGAATTTAGGGTAAAATCAAAAAGTGACTTGTTTTCCCCACAAGGGTAGTCAAATCAAACATGCGTTTATGTGTGTACTTTCCAGGTGTACAATAAGGAGCTGGAGGCTGAGTTTGATAACTTTGAGGACTGGCTCCACACCTTCAACCTGTACAGAGGAAAAGCAGGAGATGACGATGAGGCAGCTCTGGATGACGACAGGATTGTAGGCCGGTTCAAGGGCTCCATGTGCATGTACAAGCTGCCTCTGTCTGAGGAGATCACCCGGGAGGCGGGCTTCGACCCAAACTTGGGCATGTTCCAGAGCATTCCACACAATGACCCCATCAATGTGCTAGTGCGAGTGTACGTTGTCAGGGTGAGAGCCTAACCTTTTACCCCCAACAGAAACAAAATGTTTCTCAGGTTGACGCTGGAATCCATGGAGTTGTAATCATTTGTTTTTTGTTATTCCACTGGGTAAATACATGTTCAATAGTTTAAGAGTATGAGATGTGGCATAGCATTTAATGTGCTCAGCTGATAACCAAAGGGATTGTATATGGAATCCCTAAACTAAGGTAAAACATTTAAAAGTTCTGGGCTAATTGCTCTGAGGTGACAAATAGCTGTGACCTCTACTTTCCAAGGGTGTGAAAAAGCATGTTTCCAAGTGAATTGTATGATAAACACTTGAACTTGTAAAACACTGGAGAAATAAAGCATCCACCACTTAATAAAAATGATTATACTAGTAATAATATACATTATTGTTGAACTAATATCCTGAACCCTACCACACACTCCAACTCTTTATGTCAGGCCACAGACCTCCACCCTGCTGATATCAATGGGAAAGCCGACCCCTACGTTGTCATCAAACTGGGCAAGTCCGAGCTGAAGGACAAAGAAAACTACATCTCTAAACAGCTCAACCCTGTCTTTGGCAAGTGAGTGTGGATGGACGGGCTGATGATTAAAAAAATGCTGTCAAGTATATTATAGCCTTAGTTTACTGTTGGCATTGACGCCATTGTGGCGTCAATGCCAACAGTCCAATGCCGTCCTATTCTCTATCATCTGTATTTTCTTGTCTTTTATCTCCCTTTCCTCCTCCTCATCCCCTCACTCCACTGTCTCTCTTAGGGCCTTTGACATCCAGGCTACATTCCCCATGGAGTCAATGTTGACAGTGTCGGTGTATGACTGGGATCTGGTTGGCACTGATGACCTCATTGGGGAGACCAAGGTTGATTTGGAGAACCGCTACTACAGCAAACACAGAGCTACCTGTGGCATTGCTGGCAACTACTCTGTGTGAGTTCATTTCTGTGCATCTGTCCGCATGTCTCTCATTCCTTCTGTTCCAGGTGGAGGAAAAAGTTTAATTCCCGTAATACTCTTTGTTTTTCCGGGTAGTCATGGTTACAATGTATGGCGGGACCCTCTGAAGCCGAGCCAGATATTGGCAAAGCTGTGTAAGGAGGCCAAGCTAGAGGGACCCCACTACGGCCCGGGGGGCAGGGTCAAGGTTGCCAATCGCATCTTTACAGCCCCCACAGAGATTGAGGATGAGAATGGTATGGTGTTGCTTTTTGTTTTCATTCTCTTACCTTCAACCAGATTGCTATCCCAACAAGCGTTGCCTGTTCGGATACCTGCTATATACAGAGTGTCTGTGTGTGTTTGTAGGTATGAAGAGGCAGACAGATGAGCACCTGGCCCTGACAGTGTTGAAGCACTGGGAGGAGATTCCTAGAGTCGGCTGTAAACTCATCCCTGAACATGTGGAGACCAGACCCCTGCTTCACCCTGAGAAACCTGGCATTGAACAGGTCTCTCGCACACACTCCTGATCCTCACAAACACTTGTAATATTATGTATTATCAGGATTTATTTGGTAGGTAGGAGTTAGGTACTAGTCCTTTTTGTCACATTTGAGTTGACAGTATATTGCCATAAAAATAATTAGGAACAGTGGGTAATAATGCTCTAATAAGCGTTCATAACTTGTTATGACCTCTGTTATTGCTCAGGGGCGGGTTGAGATGTGGGTAGACATGTTCCCCATGGATATGCCAGCACCTGGACCTGCCATTGACATATCACCACGGAAACCCAAGAGGTATGTTCTTTTTGTGGCTGGCCAGATTGCCACAGTCCAATCAGTGTGAATATTATAATATACTGTAAATCTCAGATAGATTAGGGAACAACTTAAACATCGAAGCCCCTGTAGGTTGACTAATCAAATGCGTTTAGAATTATCCAATATGATGTTCTGCATACAGTGCCTTCAGAAAATACAGACCCCTTCTTTTTTTTCTTAAAAATGTTCATAGACTTCATTTATTAGAGATAACACTCTAATCTTGCAATAAATCCACTCACAATACTTTAAATGGTAAAAAAAAGCTAATTTTGTTTTAGAAATGTGTTCCAATTTATTAAAAGAAAACGTTATTATCTCATGTTAAGCATTAATGAGATTATATGGCATTACATTCCACCAGTGGCAAATTCACTTAAATCGAAAAAGATATAGAAAGGCAGACTTCTGTTTATTTAAGGTCCCAAAGTTCAAGTAGGAGGCATATCTCAACTGATGAAAAGAAATCACTACTAAAGGACATTTATAAGAAGAAGACATGAGAAATGTACAAGCTACCCCTCATCAATTGGCCATCTACCGTCCCTATGATAGAGCTAATGGAATGCTTCTCAGAAGCAGGGACTTGGAGACTGGTCAGGATATAGGGAATAATACACAGAGCAAAATGAATAAAGGTCCTGGAAGAATTCTTAGCACACAAGAAAAGGTGCAAAGATTCATCTTTCAGAAAAATTGTCTGTTGGGGCTTACTCAAGGAAACTCAAAGCTGTGATCGCTGAACAAAATACTCCACAAAGTGTTTGAATACCCATCTGCATTTCATTTTTAGCTTTTTCATTATAGGATGTAGATTTCTATAACATTTCTAGAAGTCTATAACATAACAAAAGTTGAAGACCATGATGAGGTCTGAATCCTTTCCGCTACCATGTTCTCTGTGTTAGGCTTCTGCGTAGGTTGGTTATCTACAGTCACGGCCACAAGTTTTGAGAATTACACAAATATGAATTTCTACAAAGTCTGCTGCCTCCGTTTTTATGATTGCAATTTGCATATACTCCAGAATATGAAGCATGAAGAGTGATCAGATGAATTTCGATTAATTGCAAAGTCCCTCTTTGCAATCAAAATGAACTTAATCCCCATAAATACTTTTCCACTGCTTTCAGCCCTGCCACAAAATGACCAGTTGACACCATGTTAGTGATCCTGTCATTAACACAGGAGATCCCTCTGTCATGCTGATTGAGTTAGAATATTCCGGAAGCATAAAAAGGAGGGTGGGGCTTCAAATCATTGTTCTTCTTCTGTTAACCATAGTTACCTGCAAGGAAACACATGCATTCATCATTGCTTTGCACAAAAAGGGCTTCATAGGCAAGGATATTGCTGCTTGTAAGATTGAACCTAAATCGACCATTTATCGGATCATCAAGAACTTCAAGGAGAGTGTTTAATCTGTTGTGAAGAAGGCTTCAGGGCCACCAAGAAAGTCCAGCAAGAGCTAGGACTGTCTCCTAAAGCTGATTCAGCTGCGGGAGCGGGGAACCACCAGCGCAGAGCTTGTTTAGGAATGGCTGCGGGCAGGTGTGAGTGCACTGCACAACAGTAAGGCAAGGACTTTTGGAGAATGGCCTGGTGTCATGAAGGGGAGCAAAGAAGCCACTTCTCTCCAGGAAAAAACGTCAGGGACAGACTGATATTCTGCAAAAGGTACATGGATTGGACTGCTGAGGACTGGGGTAAAGTCATTTTCTCTTAAGAATCCCCTTTTTGATTGTTTGGGGCATTTGGAAAAACGCTGCGTCATGCCAACAGTAAAGCATCCTGAGACCATTCAAGTGTGGGGTTGTTCCTCAGCCAAGAGAGTGGACTCCCACCCACAATTTTGCCTAAGTACACCTCTTATTTAAATAGTACCAAAACATTCTCCGAGACCAACGTCTCCCAACCATCCAAAAACAGTTTGGTGACAAACAATGTCTTTTCCAGCATGATGGAGCACCTTGCCATAAGGCAAAAGTGATATCTAAGGGGCTCGTCAAAAAATCTAAATTGTGGATCCATGGCCAGGCCATAATCCATGGCCAGGCCATGGCCAGCCCATAATCCCATTGAGAACTTGTGGTCATTTCTGAAGAGGCATGTGGACAAACCAAAACCCACACAACTTCAAGCATTGGTTATGCAAGAATGAGCTGCCATTAGTCAGATTGTGGCCCAGAAGTTAACTGAGAGCATGTAAATTGCGAGCCAGAGGTCTTGAAGAAGAAGGGTCAACACTGCAAATATTGTCTCTTTGCATGTAATTGTCAATAATAGCATTTACACTTATGAAATGCTTGTTATAATACTTTAGTATACCATAGTAACATATGACAAAAAGAACACTGCAGCAGAACATTTTTAGTAAACCAATACTTGTCATTCTCAAAACTTTTGGCCACGGCTGAAGAATTTGCCTTGTGTCAGGGGTGTAGAGACCGCAGTCGTGCTCCAAGGCTAATTTAGCATCAGACAACAGCAGTCCAACTGTATGTCCTCCTGCCTCCTTGCCAGATATGAGCTAAGGGTGGTTATATGGAATACAGATGAAGTAATACTGGAAGACGATGATTACTTCACTGGGGAAAAGTCCAGTGACATTTTTGTCAGGGGGTAGGTACCACAGAGGGCCACGGCGTCAAAGCCTGGTCGCCCCGTGGGTGTGATGAAGTGGCGTGCTTAGTTGTTTTCCGTCGTTTAATCTTTTTGTTTTTGTTTCCACGTTTTTTCCCTCTGGTGTTTTGTGTTTGTTTTGTCGTGTCACTTGTCTGTCATCTTCTCTTTCGTCTGTGTGTTGGTGCCGTGCTGTTGTTTAGCTTTGAGCTGCGTGTTATTATTTGGAACACTGATGACGTAATTCTAGAGGACGATGCTTTCATGACAGGAGAGAAGATGTCTGACATCTATGTCAGGGGGTAAAACACACACAATTCCATTGCATGGCACGTTCAAAAGTCACTCCCTTGCCTTAACGCCCCTCCCTAAGCTATTCAAACAGCTACCCAAACACAACTCGAAACCCACCCCTTATTGCTAAGCGCTCCAACTGTAATAGCACACAGCAAATCAGGATGCATTCGCAGCAGAGATAAGAGGAAGCTAAACAGGGCCTTATCAATAAACAGTCTAAAGAAGTCAAATTGTCATTGAAGACATTTAATTTAAAATGTACTAATCATTATTCCCTTAGCTAGATAAATAATATATAGATTTATTTTTAATTTTGATAAAATTGAGTATATGCTTTCACTTCATTTATGGGTATATGCTTTCACTTCAATCATGCATGCTATCATCTGTTTCATTGGTATGGTCCTGTATTCCTACAGCAACTATACATTGGGGATTTCAGGAAGTCTCTTGCGTGGCAGTATTATGTTTGCATGGGAAATATATATTTTCCTTCTTTCTTCTCCTATTTGGCCACCTTAAGGGGTTCAATTCAGACAATTCAGAAAAGTTAAGTGTTTTGTCTTATTATTTATTTCAAAAGGACGTTTTGTCCTTGGACAAATGAGTAGTCACAAATAAAGGCAATTATAAATATAATTACAAATTATATTGAAGAAGCGTTTACCAATCAAGTCATTACTTGTTAGAACCATCTTCGTTGTTGTTAGGTAGGTCTTCACCAGTTTAGCACATCTGGTTCATTATTCTTGGCAAAACTGTTAATGCCCTTTCATGTAGGAAGAGCAACATTGGTCAGCAACTTTGAAGTTTGGCCAATAATATTGTTTTGTAGACCACCCCTAAAAAAATATTTTTCTGGAACTTTCTGCCTGACAAGCATTTCATCTGAGATTGTTCGCTTCTTTTATTTAATTCTTTAAGACCCTTGTAATACTAATAATGTCACTTCTGATAGAAATTGAAAGATATTGACAACTTATTTAAAAGTGTCATAATAAAGGTGGTGAATACTTATAAAGTGACATTTATTTTGTGTAGATTGGTTACAAAAAATCTGAATTACGTTGATTTTATTTAGATAGTAGATAAGATAGTAACAAAGCACCATGTGAAAACGTTGTTACGGAGTGAATGCTTACACAATTGACTGTAATTAATATTGAAATAAAGGAATTTATATCTGCTATTTATTTTCAAAGATTATAGTTTAATTCTTACAATTAAAATGTTGAATTTTTTTCTGAATTGTAATAGATTTGAATCCAACCCTCATCATCAACAATAGGCTACTTCATGCTTCTGCAGCAATATACTGTTCTGGGCTAGATTATTGTTGTATGGCGCTTCTTATGTTTATCTTGTACCTGCATCTTCCCTCCAATTAAGGAAAGCACTGTCATAAAACAATATATATATATATATATATATATATATATATATTATTTTTAAAGCTTTGCATGGCATTTAAAGTCATGTTATCCTCCAACAACAAATTAGATTGGTATTTAAATTATAAATACACTATTTAAATTTTTTAATTGATCCTGTACACAATATTGCGTGTCAGCTGTAGAGAAAATTTATTCAAAATGGCTAAAACTAATAATCTCATACGTTTTTCAGTATAAGCTTTTTATTGGAGGGTCACATCATAAATGTGTTTTTGTTTTTAAAAACGTGCATTATTTTATTGTACTAAATAGATGACACCAGTAATGCATCAGATTGCTGAGCTATAAACATCTCAAATCACATAACATGATGAACTGAACTTAACTTTAAAGTTCCAGACAACCTTCACACAGAGCATGATGAGTGAAGCTACCATACTAATACATTTAAAAGAGGATGTACAGAATGTTTATTACATCATCCCTCTGATTGACCTGACCTTTTACTTCTGACATTTGTGCTCTTTAAACCTCTATCTAAGATGGCTGAAGGGGCAGCAGGAAGACAAGCAGGACACTGACGTCCACTACCACTCTCTGACCGGCGAGGGGAATTTTAATTGGCGCTTTGTTTTCCCCTTTGACTATCTGATGGCTGAGGAAAAGATTGTCATCTCCAAGAAGGAGTCTATGTTTTCCTGGGATGAAACTGAGTACAAAATCCCGGCACGCCTCACTCTGCAGGTCTGGGATGCAGACCACTTCTCCGCTGATGACTTCCTAGGTAGTAACATTTGAACCCCACTCACAGAGTTTTCTTTTCATATTATTGGTAATTACTCTCAATCTTAATTTTGGCACTTTAGAGCAACACGCCATACACAAATTCTCACCTTCAGCTCTCTCCCACACAGACAAACAAAAATGCACTATTTGCATATACATTTTAAATCCCTGCTTCTGTAAGTGGTCACAATAATTTCATTACTCCTGCAACATCTGCTATATTGTGAATGTGAATCATTTTAACTCTTTGTTTCTATAGCTCTGTATTTTGTATCTCCACAGGTAGTTCCTCAGTTGTCCTCACTTTCGTCCTTGCTGAATTCACATTTTTAAAATAGTGAACACAGAGGTTTAAATGAAAAGACAATCAAAGCATTAAAATCATGACACCAAATCACATACTTGAATTAAAAGATAATCAAGTACTTGTATCAATCATTACACAACAAATGAATACTTTTATTTAACCAAATAAACTAAACCTATCATTATAGCCGGGCATACTTCCTTTATACACTGCTCAAAAAAAGTAAAGGGAAGCTTAAATCAAACATTGTGTCTCAATAAAGTAAATATATTATTGATATACAGTGGAAGAACCAATTATTTGATCCCCTGCTGAATCTTCCCACTGACAAAGACATTTTCAGTCTATAATTTTAATGGTAGGTCTGTTTGAACAGTAATAGACAGAATAACAACAACAAAAATCCAGAGAAACACATTTCAAATAAAAAATAAATGGATTTGCATTTTACTCAGTGAAATACTTTTTTTGACCTCTTTGCAAAACATGACTTAGTTCTTGGTCGCAAAACGATTGTTGGCAACACAGAGGTCAGATGTTTCTTGTTGTTGGTCACAAGGTTTGCACACATCTCAGGAGGGATTTTGTCCCACGCTTCTTTGCAGATTTTCTTTAAATCATTAAGGTTTCAAGGCTGACGTTTGGCAACTCACACCTTCAACTCCCTCCACAGATTTCCTATGGGATTAAGGTCTGGAGACTGGCTAGGCCAACTCAGGACCTTAATGTGCTTCTTATTGAGCCACTCCTTTGTTGCCTTGGCCGTATGTTTTGGGTCATTGTCATGCTGGAATACCCATCCATGACCCATTTTCAATGCCCGGGTTGAGGGAAGGAGGTTCTCACCCAAGATTTGACGGTACATGGCCCCATCCATCGTCCCTTTGATGCAGTGAAGTTGTCCTGTCCCCTTAGTAGGAAAACACCCACAAAGCATAATGTTTCCACTTTCATGTTTGACGGTGGGGTCATAGGCAGCATTCCTCCTCCATTGAAGCCAAATAATTCGATTTTGGTCTCATCTGAACACTTTCACCCAGTTCTCCTCTGAATCATTCAGATGTTCTTTGGCAAACTTCCGACCGGCCTGTACATGTGCTTTCTTGAGCAGGGGGACCTTGCGGGCGCTGCAGGATTTCAGTCATTCACGACAGTGTGTTACCAATTGTTTTCTTGGTGACTATGATCCCAGCTGCCTTTGAGATCATAGACAAGATCCTCCCGTTTTGTTCTGGGCTGATTACTCATTGTTCTCATGATCATTAAAACTCCACAAGGTGCGATCCTGCATGGAGCCCCCGACCGAGGGAGATTGACAGTTACTTTGTGTTTTTTCAATTTACCAATCATCGGACCAACTGTTGTAAACTTCTCACCAAGCTGCGTCCCTGACATCCTTGGACAGCTCTTTGGTCTTGGCCATGGTGGACAGTTTGTAATCTGATTGATTGCTTCTGTGGACAGGCTAAGATTAGGATTTAAGAGAGTGCTTCTAATCTCAGTTCGTTACATTTATAAAAGACACCTGGGAGCCAGAAATCTTGCTGATTTATAGGGGATCAAATACTTCACAGAGTAGAATGCAAATCAATGTATAATTTATTTGAAATGGGTTTTTCTAGATATTTCTGTTGCTATTCTATCTCTCACTGTTCAAATGAACCTACCATTAAAATTGTAGACAGATTTATTTGTCAGTGGCAAACATACAAAATCATCAGGGGATAAAAAAAATAATTCCTACACGGTATGAATGAAATTCGTTGGAAACACATTGACATAACAACGAACAATGGAAACCGAAATTACCAACTGATTGAGGGCTGGATTCAAACTATCACCAATAATTAAAGCTCCTGGACAGTCTGTGTCATGCCCTGGACAGTCTGTGTCAGATGCAACATTACAAAACGTCCCAGAGGTTTTAAATTGTATTCAGGTCTGGGGAACATGAACGACATTCAAAAGTGTCATTGTTTTCATAATCCAGGAACTGCCTACACACTCTGGCCACATAAGGCCGGGCAATGTCCTGCACCAGGGTGAACCCAGGGCCCACTGCACCAGCGTAAGGTCTGCAATGCGTCTCAGGATATCATCATTGACTAGCACGTGGAGGTCTCTGTGATCCCTCCAAGGATATGTGTTGAAACCATCTGTTTCCCCCGAGTCCGTTTTGGATAAGATCAAGTCGACACAAGTCTGTCCGTTTGCAATATTCTTTATTCAGCAGATAATTATCCGGAGATCAGTTCCACACAACCTGCAGAAAAGATCTGATCTGGGGTAGTCTCACAACAGTTTAAATAGAGTTCAGGCGACAAGGCGTAGCAAGCATTGTTCCAATCAGGTTCAATAGTTCTTGTTCTGTATCCTTATTTGGCTCTGTTTCTAGGGTGTTCTATGCCCTATATGATAATCAATGCTTTACATATGTGTGTGTGTGTCTGTCTGGTGTCTCAACATCGAAGGTCAACTCGACTCTCAACTTCAGCGTCAACAGGACGCACCTGTCTCTTTTTGTTTCCTCTATTATATGTGGTTTCCTGTTAAGCAGGGAGAGTTCGAAAGGTTATTTGTGTAAGCGTGCATCTTGTGGAAAATGGCCTTTATGAATATCATGCATGTTGCTGAGACTAGTTTCAGTGTAAATTATTCCACAAATCCCCCTTTTGATCTCGACCCCAAGATCACAACTCAGTAGTTCCCCACTAGTTCTCCACTCCTTTTTCTCCGTTCTAGGTTGGCTACCAGCCACCTAGGTGTATTCAACCCACAAGAATGGAGCACACCTAGTGCCTTCTGTAAAACGTTAACATTTGGGAACTACGTTTTCGGGGCCGTGCTCCTCGAGGTACTCAGGGGCTGACACGAGGAGCGGCATCATGAGTTTGGTGCCGTCGCGTCTTTCCACAGCCGTGGTGATAACCCTGAGGATGAGGGCTCGAATACAAGGAATACAACAACAACCACAGGTTACAAGGATAGCGCCGAAAATGGCTACGGACAAAAGCAAAGAAAGAATAATACCCTTCCATTTTCCAAACATTGAACTGAACCAATCTTCTAAGGGGTTATTGACTCCCGAGTGCTCATGCTTTGTTTCCGACAGTGTACGGAGACCGTCTAAAGCTTTGGTCACTGAACCATCCGGGGCAGTGTTTTTGGGGATAAACATACAACGCATGTCCCCGAACATGGAATACACGCCCCCTTTCTCGGCCAACAGCATATCTAGAGTCATGCGGTTTTGTACGGCCATCAGGGATGTTGGGCCTAACTGTTCAGAGAGGCCCTAAATCGCATCACGAGTGAGGTTGGACAAGCGAAGCACATTATAATGAACATAGTTAATGCGATCAACATTTTTGTTTGGGGTCACTGGAAACAGTGCAGAGAGAATGGGAATGTTCTCAAAACCTGATGTGATTTGGTCTGCAAGTTTATACTCGTTAGGAACTCCACTTGGGACGCCGATGGTGTCCATATAGGTAGGAGAGTCGGCCTCTACGTCGAACGACCGGGTGCTAAGCCGACCACGGAGAACATGTCTCCGCCTACGACGGGTCAGGGCGTGGCTCGGATTTGTCTCCGCACGCTTTACTTTGTCTCCTACAAGCATTAACGGAGCCCCTAGTCTAACCATCGCGCAGGTGCCTACCACCCATCCCGGGATACGGGAGACAAACTTGTGTCCCCCGCACAGGTAATACAGGCCTGCTCTAGCCCAGCACCCGAATGATTCATTTTGCGAGAATGTCCTATTGCACCAACTGGGGGCGATAGCCCCTAGGTCCTGAGTCGGTTTTACTGCTGTTATGTTAAAACAGATAAACCCAGTTTTTGATCAAGCTGGGGTAAACGGGCCTGGCAGAGTCTAATTATGGGTGTTGCAATTCTTAGGGGACGTGGTTTTTGTCAGGGCCATCAGACAACCGAATCCCCAGGAGTCCTCTGGGTACAGAGGGGCTGGTTCGGTGAACAGCTGAGGGCGGGCCGATGCGCACGCCACGCAATCGCCTAGGTTTTGTTCTTTAGCATTATTGGCCAACCAGTCTAACCACAAGTTGGAATCAGAATAACCCGTGGCCTTCGTTATGAGAGTTAGAGGTGTTAGGAGGGAATAGTCTACCAATACTGTGGAACCCCCCTGGGTTTTGGATGCGAGGGAGGGGCCTGAGGGGGTTACTACGGATATTTTTGCGGGAGGTTCTACAAATTTAATCTGGACAATAGTGTCCCCCCCAGGCTGATCCAACCCTAAGACCACATTCAGAGGTCCGTCTTCATATCCCTCGTGAACATCAGGCGATTTCATCCACTTCCCTATTGACAGTGTTACAGGGTTTTGTGTGGGACTAAAATCACGTTGGAGGGTTGAGTGCTCCCATCCGTGACCGCGCCACGGGGGAGTCCACGCGCCTGTGTAACTAACCACCATTGCCCAACTTGGGCACCATTTTTCCAGGACATAAGAGTTCTTAAAGCACATAAACTGAGCCGCAGAAGACATGCAGAGATACAGATCATAACCTTGGAATTTTGGTCTGACATTGTGTTAAGTACATATTGAACAGTGTTCGATGAAGTCTTTTACCATGGCCTTCAGATACGGGTGCAACCAGTGACAGAGATTTCTCAATGTCTGCCTGGGTCCGACGTGCCCAGGGCCGTGGGCCTCCTGGATTGACGTCTGCCTCAGCCGAGGAGGGAGGACCAGCCGGCCGTCAGGTCCTCTCCACAACCCATCTATGAGGGTGGCCCCTCTTTGTATACAGGCCGAAAGGCTGCCACTTGAGCAGTGATTACATGCTCCCTTGACATTACAGTGGGTTTTACCACAAACACCTGCCCTTGAGTATACCCTGCCGCCCCCTTTGCGGCCAGATCTGCTGCATCGTTACCTCGGGCTATCATAGTCCCTGACTCATCATGCCCCTTGCATTTCACCACTGCAACCCTTTCTGGTTTCAGAATCGCTAATGCTAGCGCCCTCATCTCGCTCTCGTGCTTGATGGGCTGCTGCCCCACAGTGAAGTAACCCGCCCGTTCCCATTGAGGTATCTCTACATGAATCGCTCTTACCACGTATGCTGAGTCCGTGTAAATGTTCACTACTTTACCTTCCGCCTTTTCCAACGATGTTAATACTGCCACTACCTCCGCTCTCTGTGCCGAGAGTTTCCCTGTGAGTTCCTCGGCTGCTACTGTAACGAAGCGAGAGCCCTCCCTTCTTACCACCGCGTAGCCAGCCCTTAGCTCCCCCGTATTCCCATCTCTGTAACAACAGCCCTCTGTGAACCGGTCCTCTCTGTCCTCTATGGGGTCATGTCCTAGGTCGGGCCGCAGTTTGTTCTCTCTCTGTACCACTTGTTCACACTGATGTGGAATGCCCCCTCCCATCCTGTCTGCCATGTTTATCCCTTCGTGGGTGAACAGTAAGTGTGGCGCGGTCAGTATTTTCGTCAGCCTTTGCTGTTTCAATGAGGTCATTGTGAATGTTTGTGAGTTGACGTATGCTACTGTGCTATGTGTTGTTAATATGTGAAGGGGATGTCCCATCACGAGATGTTAGTTTTTTTTTATGATTCTTGCCACTCCCGCCGCGTGTTGTGTACACCCGGGGTGACGTTTTTCAGCCCTGTCCAGTGCGATGCTAGTGTACGTACAGTCTCTTTCCCCCTTTTTTCTGAAACAGAATCCCGTTAACTGTGCCTTCTGTTTCAGAAACATCCAAATAGAAGGGAATTGAGTAATCGGTTGTAGCCAATTGTGCTGCCTGTGCCAGGCTTTGTATAAGAGCGATGAATGCCTGTAGCGGTTAGGTTTCGTTGTCCCGCCGTCAATACCAGTGCACGCAGCGGGGAGGTAAGCCCTGCGTAGTTAGGAATAAACGACCGGCTATACCCTGTGAGGCCCAAAAATGAGAGCATCTGCTGTACTGTCTGTGGCAGGGGATGGTTGCCAATGGAGGTTCGGTGCTCAGCCGACATTCTTGGCCCCTTTTGAGAGAGCGTACGGCCCGAAAATGCGACCTCTGTCCTGCCTACCTGCAATTTAGATTTGCTAACCTTGAACCCCGCGTCCGCGAGGCACCGTAGGACAGTCAGGGTGGCCGCAAGACATGAGCCTGCGTCAGGAGAGGCCAGTAATAGGTCGTCCACACCAGCGTAGTGCCGTCCGGCAAGTCGCAGTTAGTCAACACGTCACGTAGCGCCCGGTTGAACAGGCCGGGTGACAGGGCGAACCCCTGGGGGAGTCTGGTGTACCGATACTGGAGACCCCTGTGGGTGAAAGAGAAGATATTCCTGCACTCCTCAGCCAGTGGTAAGCAAAAGAAAGCGTTAGCCAAATCTATACAGGTGAACCACTTGTGTTCTGGGGCCAAACTATGTAAAACTACGTAAGGGTTGGGTAAGGGGATAGTGGGGGTGATAAGAATTTGATTAATGGCCCTTAAGTCATGTGCCATCCGGTACTTGCCTGGGTTACCTTTTTCTACCGGCAGGATCGGGGTGTTCCACTGAGAGTGAGGGGGGTCTGGAGGGGGTGCATAGGGTTCTAAGGTCTGAAGCCAACTCTTCCATCTCTGGTATAGTCTCAGGATGCCCTCGTCCCCCGTCCTGGGACCAGTGACCTGTTTGACCACATGAGAAACAAGCACCATATCTGGGTCCCCCTCTTCCCCTATACCCTCCCCTCGAGTAACCGCCACGCATGCCATAGGGCCACCCGCGGTCTGAGTACGGTTGATCCCATGGAGGGGGCACTTCAGGCCCCGGCGCGGTCGGAGGTGGCGCAGACAGCAATTGCTTAGCTGGCTTCCCTGTCTTTTGATCAATGGCCTCCTGTCGGCATTCCCCAGCTGTAATTTCAGCAGTTGAGCCTGCAAGCCCTTCAATTCGTTATCTTTACTTTTCTTTTCATCTATTGCTCGCTGTAAGTGATGCACCACATGTCGCTCCCACACTGTGGAATCTGCCCCTGGTAAATCAGGATTAGCCATAACTGTGTCCCGCACCTCCTTAGGTACACCTTCTAACACGGCTCGCCTGAACCACTCTCTTTGTGCCCCATCCTTCCCCGGGTGGCACCTTGTGTGTCTGATCCACTTCTCTTTTGCTTTGGCCAAGTAATCCCGTCACATGCCACTTTCACAAACGGTGAGTCATCTGAAAGTTGGTCTATTTTAGCCCCCTTTTCTACGTCAGCCAGCTCATGTTGAGTCATTGCACATGCCCTCCAATCCCCCACTGCCAGTTCTAGTCCTGCTGTAAGTTTATCTAAGTGTTCTAACCACAGTCCCTCTCGGATGGGAGGCATCTTGTCTACTATCCCCTGAACATCCCCAAACTGCCACGGTTTATACTTTGTTCCTCCTTTGCTCTGTAGCAGGGGTAACTGGAGGGACTCGGCACCTTCCTCTTTTTTCCCTCGACCTCTCGTGCGAACCCCTCCCCCTGCACGTTTTTCTGCGGAGGCACTAATTACAGCTTTGAGTTGGCTCAGTAAACTCTCAGAGTGTTCCTGTAAGTTTAAGTCATCGTCTTGGTCAGCTGCTACACTCTCCTAGTCTTCCCATTCGTCCCCTGAGTCATTTGGGTCAGGTCCTTCTTTGTCGGAATCTATCATCACCCCTGTAACGGTGCCCGAGACCTGGACCCTGGTGGCCCTCCCCCTTTTCACCGCCCCTCTCGATCCCGCCCTACTCTCTGTTTTAAACTTGGACCGACCGGCCCGGGCCTGAAACGGGCCCATTTCTGCTGATTTCGACTCGACTTGTGCGGGCACGAAGGCCCCTATTTCCTGAGTCTGTGAGACCGGTTCTGTTTTAAATTCCCCTCCTTCTATTTGGAGAACCGGGTATAATCCCTTGTATGGGGGAGGGGCGGCGGGTTTGTTCACACTTCTGTCTTTTTCCTCTGTCATGTCTGTAACCGGTACTGGTACTGTCAATTGGTTTCTAGTCCCAAACCGAACCCACGCCTTTCGTTTCTGTTCCATTGTTTCCCGTTCCTTTCTCACCTTTCCACGACGAAATACTGAGGCTTTCTTCTCTTGGTTCCGCATAGAATCTATCTGACCCTGACAATTTCCTGCCTGACCCCACACCAACTCCTCTACCGACTGTTCCCTTTTCTGTCCTTTCCCCTCAGAATCCTTAACCACACTCTCTAACATTACTCTTGCCATGTTCTTTACTTCCTCCTCATCTTTCTGCCCTTTATAGGCATTCTCCACTGCCTCGACTACCGTTTCTATCTGTTCCTCCCAAGACTTACACTGATTTCTCTTAGACATTTTATAACAACAATGATTAAACATACTGAATTCAGAATATCTTACAATTCTGGTACTCGCACCCCTAATAAATTCAGAATATCTTACAATTCTGGGCCTCGCAAACCCTATGTTAGCATTCGGAGTTCCTCAATTCTCCGGGCCTCAAACCCAGCTCCCTGTCCGCGTCCCACACGGCAGGCCCTCGACCTCGTCAGATCGAGGGTGGATAAGCCACTTCTAGGATTTTACATCAAATCGTCATACATGGGTCCAAATCGTCATACATTCAAAAATACATGGGTCCAAAACGTCATACACTCAAAAATACATGGCTTCAAATCGTCATACACTCAAAAATACATGGTTCCAAATCGTCATACACTCAAAAATACATGGCTTCAAATTGACATACACTCAAAAATACAGACTTTTCAATTTACCCACTTCCTTTTTTTTCAGAACGATTTCCCAATTTATCATTTCAAAACGGGTTCTGCTTACCTCTTATTATTAAGTAGCCCGGGCTGGAAATCATTCAGAAAGTTCAGAAGGTTTTCAGGTCCGATTTTAGACTTGTATTCTTCTCCAAATCCCGGACGAGCCCCCAAATTGTTGAAACCATCTGTTTCCCCCGAGTCCGTTTTGGAAAAGATCAATTCGACACAAGTCTGTCCGTTTGCAATATTCTTTATTCAGCAGATAATTATTTGGAGATCAGTTCCACACAACCTGCAGAAAAGATCTGATCTGGGGTAGTCTCACAACAGTTTAAATAGAGTTCAGGCGACAAGGCGTAGCAAGCATTGTTCCAATCAGGTTCAATAGTTCTTGTTCTGTATCCTTATTTGGCTCTGTTTCTAGGGTGTTCTATGCCCTATATGATAATCAATGCTTTACATATGTGTAATCTACTTTACAAATATGTATATTTTTCACATTCCCCTGCCCACTCTTTCTGAAGGCCGTGATAGACAACAGGGTCAATTACTGTGGCAAACATTTTCTCCGTAGTAGTTCTGAAGTTCTTTTTTCTTCGTATTCCACTTTTAGCTTCATCACCAGCACACATCTGAACCCCTCTTCCCTTACTCTTGCTTAGTCAATTCTTGCAAATAGCATATGTGACCTCTTTTATTCATTAAAAGAGTTTCATATTTAAAGGACAGTTTGACATTTTACATAATTATGGAGAGTTTGACATTTTCCTCAACTGGGTTTTTAGAGAGCAAAAATTTGCAAAGCATTGTCAGTGTGTCGTTAAAGCAATGGGAAGTGATTAACTGTTTGGCAAACATTGAATACTGTTGTGCTTAAGGTTAGGTTAAAATGGAGATTTACTTCATCCCAGCCTCAAAAACATTGTCTTTCCAATGAAGAAAGACTGTAATGTCGTGCTTGTTTCTGCTAACAGGTGCGATGGAGCTAGACCTGAACAGGTTTCCCCGTGGTGCAAAAACAGCCAAGCAGTGTTCCATAGGAATGGTCCAGAACGAGGCTGACCTGCCATGCATTTCCATATTCAAACAGAAGCGGGTGAAAGGCTGGTGGCCATTTGTGGCCCGTGACGAGAATGACGAGATGGAACTCACGGTAAATGTGAACGACGCTCACACAAGGAAGCATCGCACACAAACGAGTCAACACGCACACAGACAGGTGCACACCCAACCATTGGCTGATTCGATTTGTGGTTTGTGTCATCATCTCAGGGTAAAGTGGAGGCAGAGCTTCATCTAATGTCAGCAGAGGAAGCAGAGAAAAGTCCTGTAGGTCTGGGACGCAATGAGCCTGATCCACTGGAGAAACCAAAGTAAGATGTGTTACAGTATATGCACAGACACAAACACACACACATATAACGAACACCTTAGCAAAAACAGGATATACTATTAGCAATAACAATATGGATGTTTTTTGTCATTTGACCCCGGCAAGCCTTTGTGTTGTGAAAATATCACCTTTACACTTTCCCACTCACTCAGTCCTCCTCCTGCCATCTCCTCAGCCATATCCTTGTTTTCCTTAAATTCCTCTTTTTTTGCCTCCCTTCCTCCTTAACCTCCAACCTGCGTTGTCTTCACCTTCATCCTTCTGTCCCTTCCCTTCTTTCCTCTTTTCCTCTTCCACCTCCCGCTCCTTCTGAAGTCGTCCAGACACCAGTCTGATGTGGTTTGTGAACCCTCTGAAGTCCATCCGCTACTTCCTCTGGCACAACTACCGCTGGCTGATCCTCAAGGCCCTGGGCCTCCTGCTTCTCCTGCTCCTGGTCGGCCTGTTCCTCTACTCCTTCCCTGGCTACCTGGTCAAGAAGATGCTGGGGGCCTGAGATCCACCATAGCCGCTGGTAGCCCCCATCCCCACCCCCAGCTACTTCTGTCCTCACCTCTACTCCTCTCTGTTCATTCTTTCCTTCCTCCATTCTAATCCCTTTGTCCCTCTGGTAATGTTTCTGGTTCTCTACTTTTTTTCCTGTTATCCTCTTTCTTTTCAGGTCCTATTTTCCACATCTCATGTCTGTGTCTCAATCTTTGTTTTTGCTCTGATATACAAAGATTGTCTTGCTTTTTGCTGCTTATTTCCTTTATGGACTTCTTTTGCTTTCTGGGGTTTCATGTCCCCAGCACTGTCCCACCTGCTGATCACTGTCTCCTGTCTCTGAACCTGCCTGTTGTCGGTTGTCAATCGTTCATTGTTCATCACAGCAACATTACACTGGTGGCTTCAGGTGATATACTGTACTATTGCGGTTACATTTAAAACTGTCAAACAAACATGTCATTTCATATCACCTTCTCCATCGTCTGAGGATGTGCGTTTGCTTGCTGACTGTGTTGGTCTTTGCGTTCTAAAGTTCTGTAAGTTTACAAACAGGGTCGTTTGGGTGTGGTAGAACATGTTCGTGACAGGTTAGAAGTGGACATCATACGGCTTACTAACGCTCTCTCTCCTCTTTTCTCTCTTTCCCCCACATCTTTGATCCCCCCATTGCTGTTTCCCCCCTACTTCCCCTACACCACTCCCCCACAACTGACCCCTAAACCATGTTACACCCATCCCTGCTCTCTCCCCCTTTTCACCATCACCTTTTGCTGTCTAACCCCCACCCCCCCCCCATCCCCTCTCCCCTAGTCGGCCAGATACCACCTTCCTGTGGTTCCTGAGCCCTCTGAAGGCTGTCCGCTACCTGGTGTGTAATCGCTACAAATGGCTCATCATCAAGATCATTGTGGCCCTGCTGCTGCTCATGATGCTCGGGCTCTTCCTCTACAGCATGCCGGGGTACCTGGTCAAGAAGCTGCTGGGGGCCTGAGAGGGACTGGCCTGGGGATGCAGGGACGGGTAGCTGGCCTGGGGATGCAGGGACGGGTAGCTGGCCTGGGGATGCAGGGACGGGTAGCTGGCCTGGGGATGCAGGGGTGGCTATCTGGCTTGGGAATGCAGGGGCGGCTATCTGACCTGAGGATGCAGGGATGGGCAGCTGGCCTGGGGATGCAGGGACGGGTAGCTGACCTGGGGATGCAAGGATGGGTAGCTGGCCTGGGGATGGCCATGCGTATGTCGTAGAATAGGTGAGGGAAAGATAACTAGGAAGACACAGACCCCCTCGTCCCCTTCATCCCCAGCCCTCGGTTCCCTCTTTCAGCGTCCCAGCCTTGACCACGCCCCACCGCCACTCAATCACTTTCCATCACTTGGACTAAAACCGTCAGCCAGGGATTCTTAACCAATGAAATGTTCCACGTCAACACATCTTAACTAACCTCATCCCCACTCTGACCACTGACTACCAATCATACCAGACAATCCTGATCTGATCATCTTCGTTGCCTTCATCTTAATGTTATGTGTTTATTAATTTATTTATTTATGATTTCGATTATTTGAGAGATGATGTTTGCCAGTAAGTCCATTGGTACTTTTCTTGCATGGACTTAAATAAATCCCTGTAATTTTCTTATCGGAAATGGGTATCATTGCGTTGCTGTGAAAGCTTAGACAAAAACTATACTAGACGAAAACTGTTATCCAGCAGTTCACTAATGTTCTTCCTAAGTTCTTGCAACCTTTACAAGTATTCCAAAAAATATATAATGAGATTGAAAAATAGATGTATATTTTCCTAGGGATGAAGAATACAAGAATGACTTTTGAATATAGATCAGTGAGTTAAGTTTTGTATAGTTTGGCTTAAACCAATGTATATCTAAACTCAAAATGTTATTTAACAAAGTTTGAACTGTTTCATCACATCCTTCAGTGACCTGGAATGCTCTTATTGTTACTGTTTTCCAGAAAATGTACAGTAGCCTTTGAGATAAAAAGCATGCAACTGTATTCAAACGTCCCACTGTGATTTAGTTTACATGGTCATCAGATGTGGCATGACTTCTTTTCTACAGTTCCTTGATTATCAATAACTAAATGATTTTGCAACTACAGGCACATTTGACTTTTCTTGAAAAATATTACAATTATTTTATCTGAAACCATACACTGGTATTGACTGTTACCATTCTATTTAATGAGACCGTATAATGAATTCCCTTTTGCCAACTGTCATTTACACGACATCCAAAACATCCAATGCAGATTAATAATGTATTTCAATTTCTACATATTTCTTGTTAAACAGTATGTTTAATAATTGTACTTGCTACAGATTTATCTTATAAAGAACAAAAGAAGACAGGAGTGTTATTTTTATGTCTTGTTTTTTGTGTAGCAGCAATGTAGAAATGTATAGTTAAAACATACTGATTGCTGTAAAGATATAGGATATATTAAGTTATCAGCAGCAGTATTGTGCAAAGGAAGATTCTTTTTTTTTTACAAGTTTTACAAAATATTAGACATTCTTGATTCAGTACTGGTAACTATAATTTGGAAAATACTTAATTGAACTGCCAGGCAATGTGTATGTATAATGTGTTGAGCTCCATTTAAATCATAGTCATTCTGTCCCACTGAGCACAATCTGTATGACTTCTAAACGTAGTGATTGTGAAACCTAATTCAAATATTCTGTCACGCAGAGGAGGCCAAATGCAGGGGGCTTCTACAGGATAGAGAATTTATTCACCAAAGAGTTGATACGCAGCAAGGACCCAGTAAAAACTCAGTAAAGAAAACTGCAATAATAAATGACAAGGCACATTGGGTACAGAGGCACTTAAATAAATGTTGTCAATGACTAATGGAAACCAGTTGTGTAATGATGGCACCAGACTTTATATTTATTTACCATTCACCATTACATGTCTAACACTTGTTTTCCACTGTCAAAACAAAGTTTTTATACGAAAACTACGTATCAATTTGTTAATTGATGATAAAGAAGCAATGCTTTTCTATGACTGTATTATGTTCAAAAAACAAATAGGTTATCTGCATCACATTTGTGTAATTCTATTATACTGATGTGAGACTGGGTAAAAACACAATCCAGATATTTAGCCATTCTTCTACACCGTTTCCAATAACATTGGGATGCTTCCTAAAATGCAAATAAGAACATAATGCAATGATGTGCAAATCATGTATCCCTATATTTAATTGAAAATTGTACAAAGACAACATATCAAATGTTAAAACTGAGTAAAGTTACTGTTTACTGTTACTGGAAAAATAAATGCCCATTTTGAATTTGATGCCAGCAACACGTTTTAAAGAAGTTGTGACAGATATGTATATCATTTTGTTGTACCACCGCTTTTAACAACACTATGTAGTTTTAAAAGTAAGATGTATTCCCATTCTTGCCTGATTCAGAATTTCAGCTCCTCAACAATTCAGGGGCTCTTTTGTTGTAATTTTAAATTGTTTTGAGGGAAGGCCTTGCTTATTTACAAAAAACAATGCCAAACCTACATTCTGCACGTATTACAACAGCTTGACTTTGGCCTGCTTAAAGTCAAGACTTGTCACCTTTTGAAATCATTTGCCGCATTATCTAACTAGTCTGGATGGCCGCTGCATCCATGATTCCCAAAAATAAGTTAATAATATATAATATAATAAGTTAATAAACTTTTGATTTGTCAGACTACAGGACAGTTTTTTACTTCACCTCAGTCCATCTTAAATGAACACAGTTTGTTTACAGACAATGGTTTTCGGAGGTGTTCCTAAAACCATGCAGTGATTTCCACTACAGAATAATGTTTTTTTTTTTAAAACAGTGCTACCTATGGGCCCAAGGATCACAGACATCTAATATTGGGTTTCAACCTTGCATGAAGATATTTCTACAGATTTTCTGAGTATTGAAATGCTATTATGTATTGTTCATGATGAAATCCCTAAACCTTTTGCAATTTTACACTGAGTGCAACAATTTAAGAATAACGTTTCTATTTGCCAGCACAGTCTTGAACAGAGTGTTGAACCCCTCTCCATCTTTACCTGTGAAATTGTTTTAATACCCAATCATGTTACTGACCTGTTGCCAATTAACTTAATTAGTTGTGTGATATTCCGCTAGGTTTAGTTTTTTAGCACTATGCAACTTTTCCAGGGTTACTTGCCTTTGTCCCAATTTTCATGTTGCTGCCATCCAATTCAAAGTGGGCATATTTTGTCTTTTTGAAAGGAATAATACAATGTCTCTGTTTCAACATAATATGATATGTTGTCTATGTACAGTTTTCTAGGGTTTCAATAATTTTCTAGGGTTTCAATAATTTTCACATCTATTGCATTCTGTTTTTATCTACCTTTCTTGAAAACATGGTTGAATTTCAATAAATGTTTCTGTAAATTTTGAGTCTAACCCACAAACACTGATTCTAAAAATACTGACCTAGCTTCTTTAATCATCACAACAGTTTTCAGTGGTGATAACATACTTGCAAATGGGTTTTCTATGGATCAATAAGCCTTTTAAAATAATAAAGTGGGATTAGCAAACACAACATGCCATTGAAACATAGGAGTAGTAGTTGATTATAATCGGCCTCTTTACGCCTATCTAGATATTCCATTGAAAATCACCCGTTTCCAGTTACAATAGTCATTTACAATGTCTACACTGCATTTCTTATTTCTAAGTGATCCCAAACGTTTGAACAATGTATTTGCAAATAGATGACAATGATAGTGACAGGTCTTGGCTCAACAGCTCCACTTTTACAACCAGTGGCCAGAATGCATCTTTAGTATATGTAAGGAACAAATTAAATTCTGTAAAAATGTATTCAAAAATGCCTGTAGTTGCAAATTCAAACTCTTGACATGTTTGTAAATGCACCTTATCAAACATGTGATGTATGGCTGATGGCTTCTCTTGAAATCGGTTGTATCAGCTTACTATTTCAGCCATCAGCCATCTATTAATATGAACATGTTTTACTAAGCAGGAAATCTATTTTCTGTGTGGAAAATCAGGTCCAACATTTTAACGCTGAAATTACAACTGTTTAAATCCAGAGTGTGATTGTATTAAGATATGGAATCTGTACCAGATTACAAACTTTGCCCTAGCATCAGATATGTCTTGGAGTGCAGTTTTTCTTCTGGTCTGCCCATGCTTGACTAGTAGGGCATCATTTTGTTGCAATCATAGGGTTACCACTTTCACTAAATACAAACCAAGCACTATCGTTTGCCTGTTTTTTTGATGAAGACATATTTGTATCTTCTTTTTGAATAGTGTGCAATATGTATGTTGTGTCTGTTGTAACAATTATTGGATATTAAATTAATTAATAAAAACAAAATGTGTCTTTCTATCCAATGTACCACAGTGTGTCATTATGTCTATTTTTTAACTGGCAGCAATAATAACAGTGATTTCTTTTGTGTCTGTGCGCATGGTTTAGTTTTGTGTGTGTATGTCTCCCACTGCAGCCGTCCTAACACCAGTCTGTCCTGGATGCTGAACCCAGTGCGTGTGATGTGTATCCTGGCTTGGAGGCAGTATAAGCTGCAGTGTGTCCTGCTGCTGTGGGCTGTCCTGGCAACACTGTTCCTGGGTCTGCTATTCTTCTCCATGCCCTCTGCCCTCAGCAACAAGATCTTCAACATCGCTGGCTGAACAAAGTTATCAACGCGCACATGCCAACTTTCTCTTTCCCTCTGGTTCTCTTTCTCAATCTAAAAGTATTTTTATTTATTTCCTAAGCAGGCACTTTTACAAGCTCTTATGCATTGCATTATTACTCGTTCTTGTTCGCATACTTTTTAGTAGATTTTACTTTATTTTGAGGTAATATCTCTTGCTTTGGCAGGCCACATTGATATCATAGACAATGCATTTAGTTGGGATATTAAAGCGGTTTGTTATTTTGCTCAAAATAATTCAGTTTTTGTATTATTGGTTAGTGCGGTGGTTCTCAAACCTCTCCTTGGGACCCCATACCCCTGAACTTGCTCACCCAAATGAAACAGCCAAAGGATTAAAACATTCTTAAAAAGTATGCAACCATTACAATTTTATGTTCCGATTGAATGTTTCACTTTCGAGTTTTCAGCCATGCCATGGAAACTGTAAAGCTGGGCGCCGTGGTTATAGTGCCTGTCTAGTGATTATAAGATCCTGAGTTCGAATCTCAGCAGTGCCTTTAAAATTGCTTCATGTCTTGCAATTGTGATTTTCACAGGTGAATTTGGGAAATCATTCATGTTAATCTCAGGAATGCCATTTACAAAATATGCAACTCTTACTATTTTACGTTCAAATTTAATATTTCACTTTTGTGTTTTCATCCATGCCAGTAATTATAGCCTTACTGGGCGCTGTGGCATAGTTGGTGAAAGTGCCTGTCTTATACACAGGAGATCCTAAATTCAAATCTCAGCAGTCACTTTTAAAAATTTCATTTTGGGACAATTTCTTTAAAGTGCTTCATGGGTTTGGTATTCTCATAGTAGTTAAACAAAATGTAAAAAAAAAGGGTGCCAAAATTTGCAAAAAAGGGTTGAAAGTGCATTGTGAGCCTTTGCAGCCTCTTTCACTCAATCACTTACCAGGTGACATCAATTAGGCCTGTAAAGGTTAGGGGTCAGGGAGACTTAGGGATTGGGAACATGACTTAGGTAGTCATTTTGGGAGAATTTCTTTAAAGTGCTTCATGGGTGTGGAATTCTCATAGTCGTTAAACAAAATCCAACATAGCAGAGGATGGTTTCGATCCATCGACCTCTGGGTTATGGGCCCAGCACGCTTCCGCTGCGCCACTCTGCTGATGCAATCACCCCAGATGGAACTTGAACCCACAATCCCTGGCTTAGGAGGCCAGTGCCTTATCCATTAGGCCACTGGGGCCTCTCGCTCAAGCCAAAATGTTGAAAAAAAGGTGAAAAGTGCATTGTGAGCCATTGCAATCAATCCCGGAGAAGGTGACATCAATTAAGCCTGTGAAGGTTAGGGGTCTGGGAGACATAGGAATTGGGAGCATGACTTAGGTAGTCATTGTGGGAGAATTTCTTTAAAGTGCTTCATGGGTTTGGTATTCTCATAGTCGTTAAACAAAATCCAACATAGCAGAGGATGGTTTCGATCCATCGACCTCTGGGTTATGGGCCCAGCACGCTTCCGCTGCGCCACCCTGCTGATGCAATCACCCCAGATGGAACTTGAACCCACAATCCCTGGCTTAGGAGGCCAGTGCCTTATCCATTAGGCCACTGGGGCCTCTCGCTCAAGCCAAAATGTTGAAAAAAAGGTGAAAAGTGCATTGTGAGCCATTGCAATCAATCCCGGAGCAGGTGACATCAATTAAGCCTGTGAAGGTTAGGGGTCTGGGAGACATAGGAATTGGGAGCATGACTTAGGTAGTCATTGTGGGAGAATTTCTTTAAAGTGCTTCATGGGTTTGGTATTCTCATAGTCGTTAAACAAAATCCAACATAGCAGAGGATGGTTTCG